>PVIU01003775.1:56147-138722 GCA_004026605.1 Ondatra zibethicus | reverse complement strand
GAAGGGGGAGGGGATGGCAGGAGTGGGAAGGGGGAGGGGATGGCAGGAGTGGGAAGGGAGAGGGGATGGCAGGAGTGGGTTAGAGAGTAGGGTTAGTGATGGATCATGAAAACGCAAATGAAATACTCGACAAGCAAGGAGCAGGAAGACAAACTGAGACAGGATTTTTGTTTTTTCAGGAACAAATTTGTTGTCTGGGACTCAGGAGGCAGAAACTAGAACCTGCATATGACAGAGATGGATATTATAAATATTTTATTTTAACTCGGGCCCCATACCCAGTTCATCTGTCTCACTTCTAGGAATTCTCCAATCTACATGGTGTCGGTGGGATGTGTTACCCACCTCTCACTAAGAAAACTCCAGATAAAACCCTCGTTCTTCACTTCCATGACAGAAATGAAACCATGTGGTACTTCATTTAGCATCATCATAACGAAACACCCGAGGCTGGGCAGCCTCCTGAAGGAAAGGAGTTTCTTCAGCTTTCAGATCGGCAGGTGTAAGATCTACCCAGAGTCCTCTTGCCGGCAGAGTCCCAAGGCGGCCCTGAGGATCATAGCAGAGCATGTTGAATGTTCATGGTTCATGTGTGCATGTATGTGTGTCCTGGGTTCTCTTCTTCACCAGTGTTCAGTCCTACAGTCACGATAATCCATTCTCTATTCTAACCTCCTCCTAAATGTCTCACCTTAAAACACTGAAGGTGGGGTGAAGTTCCCGCCTTCCTAATGCCTCACAGTGGGTGGGAATTAGATTTCCATTCCTGAAACAAATCATATCTGAACTCTAACACGGCCTACAATCCACGCTGGACAATCAGATAAGAAGCGAGGACAAGCTGCGTGGAAGTGCAGCATCCAGTGGGCCCTGGGGCTCAGCACTAACTGTGTTTACCAGAGATGCTGCCCAGCGCTTGCCGTTCTCAGCCTGTTTTGACTGTGGTTGCCCACAGTCAGACCACACGGGACCATGTTGTTATCTGGTGGTCGGGTTCTTCAATACGTTGATTTTTAAAGCAACCATCCTTAAATTAGCCTGAGTTGTTTGCAATAATACTCCTGATTAGGTTAACACCCTCCCCCCCCACCCTGTGTCAAAAATTGCACATTTCTACATGTTTTTAGCAAACCCAGATCTGTTTTTCAAAATCTTAAAACACAGGCAGGACCAGTTTTTGTTCCTGGGAGACAAATGCTTTCCAAGGACTATTAATACTTGAATTGTCATGGCAATTCCCATTAGGATAATAGTATATTTGTCAAACTTTTCTCTTGGTAGGCAGAAAAAGAACTCCATGAATTAGAAACGTGAAAACATTTTTATTGACCTAGTGATACAGGCATGTAAGGAAAACAAAGCAATTGGCATTGTTTTTCAATTATTGTCACAGCAAGATGCCTCTGAAATGCATCTAATTGGATTGGATGGCCCTGGTGATGAGTCTGCAGTATGGGCAGATATCACGCTAACATTTGCAGAGACAAATCAGTTTAACACGCTTTGTTTAGTCTCTGAGATTAGCACTGGGTTCTAGCCCAGCTGAACGCAATGTTTAGATATGGCTCTCATTTGCATTCTGCCTATAAAATGCTTTCTTCCAGTTCTGCCTCGTTGCTAGCGTTATTTAGTACCGTGGATGTGCCAGTCACGTCTTGGGTGGGAGGACATTTGTTGCAGTCATTACTAGATGAATGGTTTGACTCAAAAGATGATGATAAGTCACACTTAACCTAGAAGAGTGAACATGAAGCTTTCAGGTGCAGTCTGCTTAGGTTCGGCAAAAGATGTTTCTCTCCACCCTGTTATTGGTCTCCTCAAGAACCTGATCTCAGTGGCATTATGAGACAGTTTTGCATCCTCTCTGCGGTTGCGTGAGTGTGTATGGATGATTACGTATACATCTGCTTTATTAATATTAATAGGATATTAATAATTTGCATATTGCTGATAAGGAAGAGTTTATATAGACTCATAAAAAGCAAAAACGTGGGCCAGCAAAGATGGCTCAGTGGTTAAAAGCATTTTCGTACCCCCATCAGGCAGCTTATGAATGACTCTAACTCCAGTTCCAAGAGATCTGACGCCCTCTTCTGGTCTCCATGGGCACCTGCACTCAGGAGTGCCTACTCAAGACACGGATATAATTAAAAAGAAATCTTTTTTTAAAAAATGTGTGTCAGTGTCAAACTGCAGAGATGCCCTCTAGTTTTGGACCGGTTTGAGCCCACATCATAGTCAGTCGGTGCAGGCAATTAGTCATTCAAACAGCAAGGAAACGTAGAAAGTAAAACTTATAACTGTCCGAACAATCTTGAGGGAAGTAGAAAGATCCTGCTGAGGAAGGGGCACTTTGCGTTCATTAGAAAGAGAATTTTGCTTGGTTGCCTGGGTCAGGTCTGGTCCCTAGTCACCAGGCAAAAAGAATGCATTTTCCAGTGTGTGGTCCTATGAAGAACAGTAGCAGACACATAGGTCACAGAGTTCCTAGCATCAAGTCATGAGTACGATGAGGCTGGCTGCCCATCCAGCAAGAGTATGGCACTCCTGGAGATAGTGTTGGGACCAGGCATTAGAGAGGCCTCCCCTGAGCACAGGCTGGGCCTGGGCAGCCCCTGGCTGGTAGTAGAGCAAGGATTGGGAGGCTCGCAAGAGTGGCAGGCCCTTAGAACTAATGAAAGGTGCGGGAGACAAAATTCTTGGCCCTGAGACCCTTAGCCATGTGACTACTGCTTTACTGAAGATGCCGAGAAACCACATAGGGCACAACTGTGGAGCAATCTTTGTCATAGGAAGTCGCTCTTCAGGAGCCTAGTGAAAGCACCTGGGAGCCTTCCTTCTTGGGGCATCTCTCTGGGGTCCTCTACTGGTAAAACTGAGCATTACACTAGATGTCAAAGAAAGGCCCCGTGAAGGGCTTTATTACATCTTCACAGGTCACACCACACAAGTGCGCTTTGGAAGCAGAGAGGCCGGAAGCTGATACTTCTACCCCACTCTACTTACGGCTGCTCTCATGTCAGTTCTCTATTAGACCGGAAAGAACCGTCTCAGAACGGAGTGCCTGGTGACCAGTAGTTTCCCCATGAGTCTGTAAGCCGATGGGGTTCAGCTGGATCTAATGCCATGTCACCCGGAGTACTGACGATATAGAGGCTCAATTGGCCTACTCCGGAGACTCTTTGCAAATATGGCTCCAACAGAGATACGTGGAAGGCAGGACTATGTAGTGACATGTTTCCCTCCCTCCCTCCCTCCCTCCCTCCTTCCCTCCCTCCCTCCCTTCTTCTGATCCTCCCTTCCTCCCTCCCTCTCCTCTTCTGCCTTCCTCCCTTCTCTTCCCTGTCTCTCTTCCCTCAATATTTTTGCTCACCAGGACCTACTCATGTTTACGTGCCTTCCATATGTTCTGTCTACAGACTCTACAATGATCGGCCTTTCCACCTAGACTTCTTAAATCATGACTTACGCCTTCCAAAAGCAGACATTCCCAGGCTTTCTCAAAGGCATAGGCCCAGAATCAACACGTCACTTCTGCTGAACGCTATTGGCTGATGTGAGCCCCAGGTGCGACCCAGATTTAGCATGTTAGCTGACTACAAAGCAGACACGCACACTGGGAGTTCAGCTAGGTTGGATGCGGTCTTTGAATGATAGGCTTAGCCATCTGTTTTCTATAAAATGGAATTAATATTGCTTGACTCCCAATCATCACCATTTTCAAATAATAACCACCAAGTACTAAAGTTTTTATAAAGATTTAAAAAGACACGAGGAACACTCCCACCTCTTCCCCTGCCCCCCCCCCCGGGCCCTTGGGCGGCACTTTATTTCACCTGCGTCTATTCATGCCTTGGCCACGAGGTGGCACACTGGTCAAACATTATCTTCACCTCCACGGATTGCTGCTGAAAATGCCTATTTTACAACGTTGTAGCATGCGGACCAGGGACCCTCTGAGTTTCTCTTACTTCATCTACAGAACTAAAAGACAGTTTGCAGGTCTCTGAGCTAACCTGCAAACCTCAACCAAATCTTGCTGACTGCCCTTCTAATGTCCTGCTAATGCCCCTTATGTGGTCTAGGATCCAACCCAGTTGCTTAACTTCTTTTGTCTGAGAAGTCGGTGTGTCTTCTCCTTGGAGTTTTGTGAAGATTAATTGAGTCAATACAATAAACCTCTGGACTGATGCTTTGCCGGTAGAATCAGCATGCACCGTGCTAGCTACAGCTATGACTTCAGTCCTGGTTTTGCATTTCTTTTTAAAATATGTGTATGTTTCAATAAGCAATACATAAGATCACCACAAAATTTAGGTACTGCAAATGCAGAAGAGAAGGCTGTGTGGTGTAAATGGAATCCCCAGTTCCTGCAGAGGCAACTGCTTCAGAGACCCGCAAGCAGCCCCAGGGGGCTGGTTCCCTGTGTGTGGCCTTGCAGGCTACAGCAATTAAGAAAATATTTTTTGTGCTTGTGTGTATAATAAATTCCCCAGAACTGAATGATTAAGGTAAGAGTACCTTTAGTTTCTGAAAACTGTCATTAAATTCTCCCTCTCAGATTATTCCCTTGCTGCCTCAGTAGTAACAAAGAAGGGCACCTGTTTCATGCAAAGGTAAGATGGTGTGTTTGTGTGTGTGTGGTACTGGGGATTGAAACCATAGCTTCAATATATACTAGACAAATGCTTGATTACTGTGGTATATTGCAAGGTCACATGTGAGATTATTATTTTATGCGTTTGAAGAACTATAATTTAATTTCTGTGGCTCTTATTTGTGGAATATTCCTTTACACTATGCATATGTTGCTGTGATTGGTTTAATAAAAATCCTGGCTGGCCCAAATCTGGACAGGATAAGGTTGGGGGAGAGCCTTAACAGAGAATGCTGGGAGAAAGAAGGGTGGAGTCGGAGGAGTTGTGAGCAGATACAGAGAGAAGTATGGTCATACCAAGCTTCATGGCAAAGCAGAGATAAGAAGTATGGGCTAACTTAAATATAAGAGTTAGCTAGTAACAAGAGTGAGCCATTAGCTAAACCTTTATAATTAATATTAAGCCTTCGTGTGGTTACTTGGGAGCAGCTTGTAGAACAGAAATTTCTGCTTACATTTAATATTAGCAAAGATGAACACCATTTCTTATGAGGATTCAACTGTATTTTTCTGTGAATTTACTGCTTCTATCCTTTGGTTGATTTTAAAGAATAATTGAACATTTTCTGATACTTGCAGAATTTATGAATTGAGAAAATTCCTCTATGACAGGAGCTGTACTCTTTTTTCCAAGTGACCAGAGGCTGCCTAGGTCTGTTCATGATATTTGTGTTTTGGTGTTTTTTTATTTGTTTGTTTGTTTTAGATTGGATCACATTCTGTAGCTTAGGCTAACCTACAACTCACTATGTAGCCCAGGATGGCCTCAAACTTTTGGTGATTCTCCTTTTCCCTTAGCCTTCTGAGTGCTGGGAGTGCACTTGGGAGTCATCATGCCTGGCTATTTACAATTTTTAAAAATCACTTGAATTTTTATATATGTTAATATAATATTTATGGACATTTTCAAATTAACATAAAACTTTTGGATGATTATTCTCTTGACTTCTTTTCATCTTGTGGGAGGCTTCACAACTAGGTGTGTAATTTAACAAACTAATTACACTGCACTTACACCCTGAACAGTAAAATCTTTGTATTTGTGCATGTGTGTATGTGTGTGTGTGTATGTGTGTCTCTCTCAGTGTGTCTGTGTGTGCACGAGAATTTGTGTGTGTGTGTGTGTGTGTGTGTGTGTGTGTGTGTGTGTGTGTGTGTGTGTCTGCACTCATGTGTGTCTCTGGAACTGAGCCTAGAACCTTGTGCACAGTAGGCAACCATTTTACTACTGTGTTATACCTTGTTGCAAAATCTTTTGCTTTGCTTTGTCAAGACAGGTTTCTCTTAAAACTGTCTAGGATCTTGTGACCTTCCCACCCCTGCCTCCAAAGTACTGGGACTACAGGAGTGTACTCTCCTGCTCAGCATCAGAAGACATTTTAATTAATATTTTCCTCCTTAAATGTGTTGGCTCTTTGCTATAATAACAATTAGAACATCTTATGCCAGAATCTCCCAGAGAGACTCAAGGGAACTGAGAGTGTTTGAAGCAGATATATCCCACCACACGAGCTCTGTCCAGCAGCTGCAGGAGCTGCCGGCTGGGAAGACACTTTTGAGGTCGTTAGGAGGCTCTCCTCGGCTTCAGAGAACACTGCTGCTCAGCTCCCAGTTGTCAGCATCCACAGACTACAGTCGGCCATAATGAAGTCAGGGGCTGTGAAGCAGAGTCTGGCCTCCAAGCCAAGCCAGCAGCAGGCGGCAGGCAGGACACCGAGCTCCGTCCACGGCGTCGTCTAGCTTTTCATCGTTACACAAGTAGAAAGTGCTTTGATTTGTGTAGAGCGTTTGGTACACGGAAACACCGACAGCTACCGTGGGAGACCAGCCAGATGTGAGATATGAACAAAATCTCTGCTTTCGTTCGAGATTGGCACAGTAGAAAGAACAAAGGCACGCCATAGAATTGCTCTTCTGTGGGCATGCACGTGTCAAGGCATGAACGTGAGGCACCTTGCTGTGGTGATTCCTAGCAGACATGCCCTGAGGTGAGGCTCAGTGTCCTGAGTTCGAGTGTCCTTCGGAATAACAGACACTTCATCCTATAGAGGCCCCAGGATCTCCCTGTACGTGAAGCTCCTCCACTTGGTATATAGTCTGGGTAGACCATAGCACCAAAGGGCCTCTAGAGTCACACAGTCTTGGATTTTAATACTACACTTTCCATGTCTAAGTGTCTAAATATTTCATGGATTACCTTTGGGACCAAATGTCCTCTTATCTTTCATGTCGTCCTGGTTGAGGATGAGTTCTCCAGTTGTGACTGAGACATTTTGCCGTGTCTTCCAGCGCATTTAGTTCAAGGCTTCTCAGGTTTTCTTGCAACTAGCCTTCAGTCCATGAAGTCATCTTCAAAAGGGTGATTGCTTCTACAGAGGGAACTGGCCATTTCACTGACTGAATTTGCTCTCACTTTCTGTACATTGTCCTTTTTAAATTACCATCTGCTGCAAGAAGCAGCTTCTTGGGTAATGCTCTGATCTATGGGTGTAGCCATCGATCATTAGGAGCCATTTCATTGCTATGTCCCTATAGATGAATGACAGTGGTATTCCCTTAGGGGGGAATGGCCTATTTAGTCTCAGGTCCTTGCCACTTTAGCAGTGTCTGGTCTGGGTCCCATCTCATGGAGTGGACCCTAAATCCAATCAAAGAGTGGTTGGTTACTCCCATAATTTGTGTCACAATGACACCAGCGTATCTTGTAAGCAGCTTCCTGTTGTAGACCCCAGGGTTGTAGCTACTTGATAACTATATTGATGACTACTTTCCTCCTCCAGTATCATGCAGAATACCATGGACACTAGTCAGTAGGCGTGAAGCTTCCAGTTGGGCACCAATTTGGTTTCTCCATGTTTGATGACATAATTAAATTATATCTTCAGTAGTAGAACTTTACCTTTTGGTTACAGAGAGTAGTCAAAAGCTTTGGCAACAGCTTGTGATGCTTGGGAGCATCTGTGGGACTCTTTGGCTAATGACTAACAAGATGGAACCCATTCCTTGCACTGTGTTTTTTACTTAGTGGTATAACATGTCTAGTTGTGGTATTCTCGCTACCAGTATATGGTGAGTCCATATATGTGTGTGTGTGTACACCTATGTATATATATATGTACTTTAGGATTAAATATATTTAGAGTGTATATATATACATGCATACACACATGTGTTATGGAGCATCTACTGTAGTAAATTTCTATATGGCTTTTCAAAAGGCCTTTGGTGTTACCTGTCCCCATATTCTCTTCTTTACTCTGGGCTCCCACCCTCCTCTCCCCATTCACTACTCCCATTCTTTAAAAGATTTAAACAAAACAAACCTGCTTTTGTTGGTAACAAAAGCTTACTGTTCTGTTCCACTGAGTAATTTCTTCATGGATCCCTGAAGTGCCTTATCACAGTCCTGTATTTCTTTTATGTGTAAATCTTACATTTTTCGAATCTTTATTTAAGTACCATAAAATAATTTGCATGTGTCTGTTAACTGCTATTACAGAACACACAGCCCTCAAATTGGGCATTATTATTATTGCTAATTCATGCGCATGAAGTTTCTCTTCTGGATATTTTGTCTCAATTGCTCTCTAAAAGAAAAAAAAAAAGCCAGAGTTAGGTGTGGCTGTGCATTCATGTAATCTCAGTACTGGAGGTGAGGGCAAGGGGATCAGACCATTCTCAGGTACACAGTGAGTGTCAGCTACATAGGTCAGCCTGGGCTACATGAAACCGTCTTCACCCTCCACACTCCCCCAGAAAACTGTGGAAGGGTCTCTATTGCTGTGATAAAACACCAGGACAAAAGCAGTCTCGGAGGAAAAGGTTTATTTCATCGTACAGCTGGTAATGCATCTCTTGGGAAAGTCAGGGCAGGAACCTGAGGCACTTACCTGGAGGCAGGAACTGAAGCAGAGGACCGTGAAGTAATGCTACCTACTGGCTTTGTTCCTCATGAGTTGTTCAACCTGCTTCTTATACAGCCAGAACCACCTGCCCAGGGGTGGTACCACCCACAGTGAGCTGGATCTGCCCTCATCCAGCATCAATCAAAAATTGCTGCACAGGTTTGCCCACAGGCCACTCTGGTGAGGACATTTTCTCCACTGAGTCTCCCTCTTCAGAAATGACTCTATTTTGTGTCAAGTTGACATACAACTAGCCAGCACGGTACCCAATCCAGCGTGGGCTGCGGCTTCTGGTACATGCGTGAGTCAGGCAAGACAAAACCACCATATAGTAAGTCAGATGAAGGGACTTTATTTCGGTGGATGGTCCAAGACAGTACAGCCAGAGGTTTGGCAGAGAACAGAAAACTGCCCAGGGTGGGCAGAGTCTTAATGCATTTGCTTGACATGTACCTCCGCTGAAGGTGCTCGGGCTTTCTACCCAAGGGATTGGATCCCTGGGCCACCACGTCTCAGAAACCTGGGCAGTTCTTCAATCCTCAGAAGCTGCCCCTCCAGCTGTTCTGGGGAAGAGGGAGAAGCCTTGCAGACTTTTCCTGAGAGCTGCTTGGCCATGGGGATGGGGTAAATTTATAGATCAAATCTATGGCTGACTATAGGCTTCATGTTGTAAGTTAGGAACACGAACATGTAATACCATTGAGAAGTCATATGTGGGAAGCTTTATATACAGAAGATCCTTACCTTAACATTACTTGATTGCTATTCAAAGATAAACTCATAAAGACTTCAATAGTTTCATTGAATCTTCAGTGTGTATTCCATTTTTCTGGTCCTGTCTACTGAACTGTGAGCACCCAGGTAGCTGGGTGCTGTCTTACCTGCCATCCACGTACCTCATTACTTAATCCTCATGGCCTAAAAATGGACACTGTTGTATCCTTAAACAAAAGCCCAAAAACAAGACACTGGAGCCATGGAGATTTACAGCAATTTGGTTTGCCCACTTCCACCCTGTCTTCCTATAATGGTGAGGCTTAAACTCAGATACTGGCACAGTGCTGATACAGAGGGCATGGGTCTGACCCTTCATCAGGCACTCAAGAAACCATAATCCTAAAACGTTACAGTGAAATACCAATATAGACTAAAATTGGGGAAACAAAATAGAATAGTATAGAATAGTATAGAATAGTATAGAATAGAATAGAATAGAATAGAATAGAATAGAATAGAATAGAATAGGACATCACAGACAATGTACTATTTTATAAATCGTGTTTTAAAGTTTCACACCCACTTACATGTGTGAACTGATTCTTTCATCTTGTACAAACGATAGCTTTGCCTGGCATTTTCTTATATGCATGTGATGTACGGTATACATCCTCACCGCTCCAAATTGTCCTCTTCCTTCCTTTCCCCTCCTCTTGATCCCTTATTTATCCCAGTACTCTTCCTTCTTCTTTTGTGCCATTTGGGTCTTTTGTCTTGATTGCACATATGAGGGAACACTTGCAACCGTTGCCTTCCTGAGTCCAGCTAGCTTTCCCTGCTAGGATGATCTTGAATTCCATTTATTTACCTACAAGGCAACATGATTTTCATCTCCTCTGCTTTTGTTCTTTTGATGTTTTAAGACAGGGTCTCACTATGTGTCCCTGGCTGATCTAGAACTCGCTGTGTGAATGAGGCTGGCCTTGAACTCACAGAGACCCACCTACCTCTGCCTCCCAAGTGTTAGGATTAAAGGTCACACAAGAATGACTTTGTTCTTTTTTATGACTGAAGTATATGTATACACACAGGGACTATGCATCTTTACCTTGGCTTTTGTGAGTAGTGCTGAAATAAAGCGGCTATGCCTCTATTATAAGCTGACTTGGAGGGCTTTGGGCACACACCCAGGAGTGGGATAGCTGAATCATGTGGTAGTTACATTTCTTGTTTTCGAGGTAACTCCACACTGACTCCCATACATGGCTGTATTAGTTTACCATCCATCCAAGCACCTATTTGTGTTCCTTTTCCTTCTCTAGCATGTGTTCTTATTTTCCCAGTGACAGTCATTCTGACTGGGGGGGGGGCACATGTACTGTCAATGCAGTTTCAATTTGCATTTCGCTAGTGGCTGAAGGTGTTGAACATTTTGAGTCTTGTTTTTATTGACCATTTTTATTTCCTCATTTGAAAAGTGTGTGCTCAGCGTATTTGCCCACTTCTAGCTCGGATTACCTCTCTCTGTTGGTGTTTCTTTTTCTGGATGTCTGTATACCCTGAGAGTTTACTCCTCTATTAATGAATAGCTGGCTAAGACATCCTTCCATTGAAGCTGTTGTTTTCTTTGCAGTGCATAAGATTTTAAGTTCCATATAACCCTGCTAGTCAGTCCTTGCTATTATTCCCTGACCTACAGTCCTATTCAGAAAGCTGGTGCCCATGCCTATGTATTGACTTGTTTACCTTACATTTTCCTCTAGTAGCTTCAGAATTTGGGCTCTAACATTAGGGTCTTTGAGCCACTGAGTTGATTTTCACAGACTGTAAAAGGTAAGGATCTAGCTTTGTGCTTTCCCACATGGATACCCAGTTTTTCTGGCACTGCCTCATAAAGAGTCTGTATTCTTCCTTCCTTCATTTTTCCTTCCTTCCTTCCTTCATTTGTTCTTATTGTAAGAACACACACGTGTGTGTCTTCAGAAGCCAGAAGACTGTCATATCCCCTTGAGCTGAGGTCACAGGAGATTGTGGACTGCCCAATGTGGGTGCTGGAAACTGAATTTCATTCCTCTTTGCAAAAGCAGCCAGTGCTCTTAACCACTGAGCCGTATATCCAGCCCAGTGGCTATCTTTTTTCTAATGCATATTTTTGGCACCTTTATCAAAATTTAGATGCATATAGCTGCATGGGTTTATTTGTAAATCCTTTCTTCTATCTCTTTGGTCTATATATCTGTGGTGATTTGATTAGGAATGGGCCCTATAGACTCATATATTTGAATTCTTAATCGTCAGGGAGCTGCACTACTTGAGAAGGAATTGTTATTGCTTTGTTGGAGGAATCACATCACTGGGGATGAGATTTGAGCTTTCAAAAGTTCAAGCCAGGTCCAGTGGCACTCTCTTCCTGAAGCCTGCAGATTCTGATGTAGAGAACTCTCAACTACTTCACCAGCATTATATCTGCCTGTGTGCGGCCATGCTTCCCACCATGATGATAATAAACTAAGCCTCTGAAACTGTAAGCCAGCCCCAATTAAATGTTATCTAACAGTTGCCCTGGTCATAGTATCTCTTCACAGCAAAGAACACTGACTGAGCCAATATCTTTTGTGCCAATACCATGCTGTTCTTCTAAGTGTGGTTCTGTAGCACAGTTTTAAAGTGGGTATTTTGATGCCTGTCACATTGCTTTTTCTGCTCAAAACTGGAGTATTTTATGTTTCTATATGAATCTAAGCTCTGTAAAGCACATTATTAAAATTTTGGTGGGAAGTGTATTGAATCTGCAGGTTTCTTTGGTGACAGTCATTTTTAGAACCATTTAAAATATGTATTTTTATTTATATGCATGACTCTCTCTCTCTCTCTCTCTCTCTCTGTGTGTGTGTGTGTGTGTGTTGTGCAGGGGGACTGCAAAGGTCAAAAGAAGGCACCAGATCCCCCCCTGGAACCAGTGTTATGGATGGTTGTGAGCTACTATGTGGGTGCTGGGAACCAACCCAAGTCTTCTGTAAGAACCTCAAGTGCTGTTGACTGCTGAGTGAGCTCTCCAGTCCTTCATTTTTAGAATTTTAAAAATGTTGCTATACTCTGTGAACATAGGAAATCCTTCCTAAAGATGGAAGGATTTACTTTCCATTGTATTTTCTTTGGTGTTTTCAAGTTTTTTTTACAGAAGTTTTTAATATGCTTTATTAGGTTATTCCTAGTGGGTTGTTTCTTTGTTGGCTATTGTGAATGGGACTGTTTTTCTGATTTCCTAGTTGGTGACTTTGTTATTGGTGTATTTTTTTAACTAATGATTTTGTGTGTTAATTTTGTGTACTGCTACTTTGCTGGAAACATTTGTCAAATCTAAGAGTCTTCTGGTGAATATTTAAGGTATTATAAGATCATATCATTTACAAATAGGGACAAATGGACTTCTCTTTTCCCCATTTGTATCTCTTTTATTTCTTTCTCTTGCCTTATTGCTTTAGCTAAGATTTCCAGTTATCTATTGAATAAGAGGGATAAGATTAGAAATCCCATCTTGTTTTTGATTTTAGAGGCAAAGCATTCCAGTTTGCCCTTCAGTAAGATGCTGGTTATAAGTTTAATGAATGTGGCCTTTATTACGATTTTTCTATTCCCATTTTCTTCAGCATCATTAACATGAAGCAGTGTTGAAACTCATCTAAAACTTTTTCTATATCTATTGAGATGATCATATAATTTTGGTTCTTGATTCTATCTACACGCTCTAACATGTTTATTGATTAATGGATGGTGGAATTATTCTTGCTTCCCTAAAATAAGACCAACTTAGTCATGGTTGTAATGTGTTATTGAACTAAATTTGCAGCATTTTATTGATAACTTTTGCATGTTTGTACATCAAGTTGATTTTTGCTATTGTTGTTACTTGGCCTTTGTATTAGTGCATCTTCCTTCATAAAATGAGTATTTATTTCTTCCACTTATATTTTATAGAATATTTTCTTTTCTTTATTTCTTCTTTTGTTTTGGTTTGGTTTTTTGTTTGTTTGTTTGTTTGTTTTTTGAGACGGGTTTCTCTGTAGCTTTGGAACCTGTCCTGGAACTAGCTCTTGTAGTCTGGGCTGGCCTCAAACTCACTGAGATCCACCTGCCTCTGCCTCCCAAGTGCTGGGATTAAAGGTGTGCGCCACACCTTCCTAGGCCGGAATGTAGGGGGGAGGGCCTTGGACTTCCCACAGGGCAGGGTACCCTGCCCTCTCTTAAGGATGGAGGGGGAGGAAGGGGAGTTAGTAGGGGAGCGGGAGGGGAATGGAAGAAGGGAAGAAGTATAAATTTTTGGTTGGAAAAATAAAAAAAGAACCAAAAAATGAAAAAAAAAATAAAGGTGTGCGCCACCACCACCTACCTGGCTTATAGAATAGTTTAAAGAACAGTATTGATAGTTCTGCAACTGCCTGGTAAGATTCACCTGTAAATGTGTGTCCGGTCCTGGGGTTTCCTCTGATGGGAGACTTCTTGTTCAATCTCATTTTTAGCAACTGTTTGTTTAGATTGTGTATATATTCTTGGCTCAAGTGGTAAACATATGTATTCAGGATTTTTCTATTTTTTCTAGATTTTTTTCAGTTTGTGAGAATGCAAAATTTCAAGATAATCTTTAAAGATCCTCTTGTTTTTGGTGGCATCTGCTGTAATACCTCAATTTCAATGTAATTTTTATTAATTTAGGTATTTTTCTTTAAGTTGACTTGGCTAAAGTTTTGTCCTTTATTTCTCTTTCAAGGAATCAACTCTTTAATTGATCCTCTTTATTGATTTTTTTGTTGCTAGCTCTTTAGCTTCAACTCTGATTTTTACTAGTTTTCCTTCTACAATTTTACATTTATTTTATTTTTCATTTTCTAAGGCTTAGGGATGTGTCACTACATCTCAAAGATGAACTAGTGAGAGCTCCCTGATTTCTAAAATGTAGCTACTTATAATTTCCCCTTAGCTCTGCCTTTTCCTGCAGCCCAATGAACTGATTATTGATGTGAGGTGGATTTCTTATTCTGGGTTTTAGCTTTCAAAACATGACAAACAGAGCTGGAGAGATGGTTCAACAGTTGAAAAACACTTTCTGTTCTTGAGGAGGATGTGAGCTCGGTTCCTAGCGCCCACATCAGGCGCTTCACAGCCTCCTGTGACTCCAGTTCCAGGAGCTGTGACATTTTCTCCTGCCCTTCACAAGCACCTGCACACATATGGTGCACATAGCAGGCACTTGCACATAAACAAAAATCAAAACCAAATACATTTTAAATAAGAAAAAATGACTCTGCTAAAACTGGTATAGCGATCTGACCCTAAAGGAAGGAGAATGGAAGTAGCATTTGTTGATATGAGCAGTTTCAGAGAGGACGGGTTCACTTTGCTCACGATACCAGAGGTGTCAGTCCATCATGGCAAGGAGGGCATGGTAGAATGACTTCTGTCGTGGCAGACAGGAAGCTGGGTGGAGCAGTAACAGAAATAGCATGTCTGTAGTGATCTACTTCCTCCCAGCAGGCCTCATCTGCTACAGTTCCACCACCTCCCAACACTCTAGATGAATTTTGGGTCCATTAGTGGATTAAACTATTCGTTAGGCCACAGCCTTCATGATCTGTTCATCTCTTACACTCCTTCACAGATCCAGCTGGAATAAGGTTTTACTAAT
Organism: Ondatra zibethicus; assembly: GCA_004026605.1. Classification (NCBI taxonomy): domain Eukaryota; kingdom Metazoa; phylum Chordata; class Mammalia; order Rodentia; family Cricetidae; genus Ondatra; species Ondatra zibethicus. The sequence continues at coordinate 123,760 of PVIU01003775.1, read as the reverse complement.
CCTCCCATCAACCCAAACAAGCTGCCAGTCTAGAAGAACCATCCCAGTGGTTTGATTTAAAAAGCCATGTATAGTGATATGATGGAAGTACTGTTGACCCACAGCTAAATATTCCAGTCTGTTTTTTAATCCATTATAAGAAAAGGAAAAATGTATTATCAGATTCATCCTCCTTTCATCATACTGATAGAACTTGCAACAAACACAACAAATACTAATGCAAACACAAAATCGCATTTATTTTTTTTTCCTGATGCCCAAAGGAGCTCACTCAGTACAGTGACAATAAGCAAATCACACAAATACTGAGGGGAAGGATGCCCCCTTGACTACATTCACATATATGTATATATTCTTAAGAACAGCCATCATGAGGTTACCAATAAGGTCAGGAAAGACTGCTGATAGGATTTCTGGATAAGAAGTAGACAGGTGAGTCACTGCCAAGTAACAAAAGTTAGTAATGATACCAGTTACTCAAGTACCGTGGTAAAAGCCTGCTGGGGATTGACATTTCCCTTCATCTTTGACTTGGCTGGCTTTTGCATGTCACTGCATTTGGACTAGACCCACAAACTAACCCTTCAACACTTGCTCTCTCACGCTCAGTGCTGGAGATGAGTAGGAAAGTTGGGTTAGGCTTGGAATACATGCATGGCAACAAATGTTAAGATTTTTGTTTTATTTCTTTCTCAGTGACTTTTCACCTCTCTGCTTCCACCCAGGTCTTCAGAAACGTTTTCATCTCTTCTCTGGAGACATAATAAAGTGCAATGTATGTATCATACCTGCAGCAGCTAGAGATTAGAAATTGCAAACATCTCCTTTTGGTCTTAAAAATATTATATAGTCTTTATGATTTAAAAATTATTTCAAGTCATTGCTCTTGCTATGCCTCTCATTCAATTTGTTAATAGCTAAAGTAACTCTCTTAAAATATTTGAATGTTCCAGCAGCAGCAGCAGCAACTTTAAAAAAATGCCCACCAAGCTCCAGAAGCATCCAGCTCTGGGTACCTTCCTTACATGTATATACAAGGTGGAACTGATACAATGCTCTTCCCAGCACGCTTTGAAGACTTCCCATATTTCTGCTTCTGAAGCGGAAAAAGTTTAAAAATAGGAATAATCTGGTAGGGAGTGAAGATAGAACACACTGCCAGATCTCACAGCCATTATGTTTCCTCTGTAAAATTTCAGAGCATTTGCCAGCAGAGATAGCCAAGTGAGCACTTCAAAATCAGCTAAGCAAGGAAGAAGGGGTTTTCCACCATTTCCTTTCCTTTAACTTGGAAATTTCTCACTGAAGAAGAAAAGAGATTAAATGTTCACAGAATTAACTTAGAAAGGCAACCCTCCTGGCGTGAAGGTAGATATCCTCTTGGATTCTAAAGTCTCTGACAGTGAAAAAAAAAAAAGAACCAGCTAAGACAATGCCACAGAGGAGAGTCCAGTCTTTTTGGCCCAGTAGAATAGAAAAACTTTATTCCCCCCCCAAACTCTTATTTTCAATGCCTCCCCCACAAAAATCAGATTCAACTTGATTAGCTTACTTTTGTGTTTTGGCTGCAAGAAATTTTGGAAATGTAATACAAATGATACTTTCAATGCTTTTGCAATGAAGTCCATCAAAAATTCTAGAGAAACAAGTTAAATGGTATGGAGTAGGAGAGATAATGTTTTAATCTTCCTTCCTTCCTCCTTTCCTCCCTTCTTCTCTTCCTTCCTTCATTCCTTCCCTTTCCTTCTCCCTTTCTTCTAAAGAGAGCAAACCATTCAAACAAAAAGTGACAGTTGGGATAGGCTAGGAATAGTGCTAACTGTAATTCAGAAAGTCAATCTAAGTTAGGCAACGGCAACATTTCAAAGTGCAGGACATCTGACCCCTTGTGTGGGGCACTGAAACAGCATAAGTCACACACTGAGGAACACTTCACTTGGGAAAATAAAACTCATAAGTTATAAGGGATGCAGGGAGATCAAAGTCCATGTAAACACTTCAACACATTGTTATTATTAGAAGTTATTCAGCTCATAACACAGTATCAGGACTAATCTGGATGCTTCACCAGATGGTGTCAAATGACTGTTATTCCTGCTTCCAGAATTACACATATTTATATTACTGTGCGTGAATCTTAAGTTTAAATAAAAGCCAATGCTCAATATTAAAATGCACGCTCTTAGGGAAGAGGAGTGTGGGGTCTGCAAAGGTTGGAAGCAGCTGCTGACTGGCAGAACTCTTACTCAACACACACCTAAGCTCCTAGGCCCACGTCACTCAGGTTAGATTCCCTACAACTAAGTTCCTTTGGTAAGAGTCAAAAGATAAAGCAGAAAACACTTGCCAAACTCAGAGAGAAATGGGGGTGAGGATTTGGCAGATCATTTTGATGTTACTGGTGTGCTAGAGGACTAAGACCAGAAATTGGATTTATCCACTTCTATCCCCCCCCCACATACACGCAAAATAACTCTGTCTTTTTTTAAAAAAAACTAAAACTAAATAAGACTAAATATTTGTACTAAATCTTTAGATGTAATGTATACACAATCACATCTAAAAGTGCTTCTACCAGGAAAACAGGTCTGGACAAATTACTGCCGAGTCAGCATGCTATGTGAAACTGAGGTTTACAGGGCAGTACTGTGTGCTCTCAGACTTGAAAACACGGAATTAGCTCTATCTCCTAAGTTCTGTTGTAGATAAAACAGAAACTCACCTAAGCCCTGGGAATAAAATGATATGTTGACAAAACCTGTTCCCTGTTTTTGTTTGTCTATAGAGTGTGGAATAAATTAAGAAAATGTAGTGTTTTCGGTAGAACTCACATCACTGCTTCCTAAGAATCTGCCATGCAGTTATAATCTGGTTTTCATTGTTATAAGAAGGGACATTGTGTTAGTTAGGAAAGCTAAAATGTCCTCTTTTGTTTACTGTTCCTTCATGTCTAAACTAGTAAGTCCTACTAATAGAAGCATTACATGAAATTTCTATAACCTTTTCATTATCTTACAATTTTGATGCTAGAAAAACCTCAAGGAATTCAAGTGACAATTTGATAAATTTAAAAAATAGGGTACTTTTAATCTATTATAGGCTTTCAGAGCCTTATCCACAGTTCTTAAAGGGACTTGCACTTGGCTTTTAAGTTCTAGCACATTGATAGGAGGGCGAAGTTCACAGCAATGATGACCCACTGTGCCACGTAGATGGAGCATTGCAGAGAGCCCTGTCCTGTCACTGCTAACAGCTCCCAGGGGTACAGTACTTCCCCGACTTATGGAGACCCCAGCCTAGACAGCAGCGGCACATGGGGCTTGTTTCTCATCTAATAAAATAGAAGCAACTGTAACACCGCACAGCCAGAAATCAAGGTGACTTTGAAGTACACAAAAACACAACTATTTATGCCATGTGGCTATATGAATACTATCCCTAAGACTGTAAATCTTTAATGCTCAACTCCTGTCAAACACTTTGAAGCACAGAACTATATTTGAAAAGCATGTGGCATTCAGGTTCTGCCATTCATCCCTAAAGAAGGCAAAGCATAACAATAACACATCTCTGAAATGCAAATTCCATAAAGTGCAAATTTCCATAGATAAGGTCAACCTAGAAGCACATTTTAAAATCCAGTAAGTTCTCTTTTTACATGGGTGTTCTCAGTATTTAATTTCCAAGCACAAGCAATGGTTTTTTCCAGCATCTGTCCATGGCCTAGCTTGTGCCCCTCGCATAAAAAATGGGGCACACGGAGTCTCCTACTTTTCACATAGCTCAGAACGTCTAACCACATAGGGATATTTCTTTGCACCATATTTCCCTGCACAGAAAGGTTTGATTTCAATAGTAGAAGCACAGCGCCAGTTATTAACACTGCCTTCTGCATGAGCCTAACACAAATCTAAGCAGCCCCGAAGTAGGCACCATCATGGAATTTTGAATGCTCCCCACCAGGGTCGAGGAGCATGTCACTTCCTTTGCACAATTTACCAAGTGAGCACTGGAAGCAGACATAGAAACAGAAGTCATCTGAAGAACACAATTCTTTTTTTTTTAAATATACTTTCAGGCTGGCACCGGGCACAAGGAAGATGCAGAACCATGTCATCCCAGGAGAATATCATGGATGCCTAAGGGTCTTCTTACACTGAGCTGGAGAACGGAACAACCTGCCTTCCACCCACATAAACCTCCTCAATGTTCCGGTCATCTCCTGAAAGAAAAATCAAAGAATTGTTTGTACTGTGCTTTTGGGTCAATAATTGCCTTAATTTCCTTTGAAAGAGGTCTTAAGCAAAACACTTTTCAAAGAAGAAACACAAGCAAAAAGGAAGAAGCTCTATTTTTCCCAGATCATTTACAATCTCCTTGGGATGACTTGATCAAGACATGACACCATAGCTCATTGTGAACTGGGGTTTCTATTCTGTCTCTGAGGTGGAAATTCACCAATGTTCAATAAACCCCTGTCTCTGACTTTTCTGCTGAAGGAGCTGGTTGGCATTTCCAGTCCCAGGAGAAAGGGCATACCTATCTTTACTCCTGGAATCTTGCTTAGCACATTGAAATAAGCAGTCTATAGAATGTGCCCTCTAGAAACTCACCTTCACCCAGCACTGAACTCACACAAAGAGAAGGAAGGCTACTCTTGGGCTCTCCTCATTATGTCTCCGGGAATAGAACTCTGGCTGTGGGTTCAGTTCTGTCCCAGGATAGTGAGGTTGAGGGCACAGAAGGAGCATAAGAGGGCTTGAACACAAAGCTCTCTTCTCCTCTATGTCACAGCTCAGGACTTAAGTATGTTCTTGGGGAATTGCTAGGCATTGTGCTATAGAGCAAGCTCAGTGCTGAGAACTGTTTAAAAAATGAATTAGCACAATTTAACATCAATAGAGTTTAATGTAATGTACCTAGAACAGAGTCTTGACCAAGAAAAAGGTTGTATTTATAGCCCAGAAACATATCTACCTACCTAGATAGAGGAACTTCTGGATAACAGCCTAAAATGGAAAATAAATGTGGTGAGAAACAGTACTTGATACTTTCAGAAATGAGATTCGCAGGGAAATTAGCAAAATCCAGAAACTGAAATCTATTTCTTAATGACAAATTTACATTTTCATAAAAAATTGTCTTTCCAAAACAAGTGAATAAATGAAAACCTAAACTCAAATCAAGCAAATGAACAAAAATCCCAGTCTACTATTAACAAATGTTTATCCTTACTAGAATATTATCTATTTATTGGTTTTTGAGACATGGTCTCAACAAAGTCCTGGAACTTACTATGTACACCAGGCTGGCCTCAAACTCAAGAAGATACTCCTGACTTTCCCTCCTTAGTGCTAGGATTAAAGATGTGCTCCACCATTCCCCGCCTATTACTGGAATATTCTTGGCAAACAACCTTGAAATTGTCAGCTGTAGAATCTCACATAAATCAAAAAACTCAATATAAAAAATGATGCAAATACTTCAAAAAGTGCATCAAAGAAGAAAAATATAACTAAATGAATGAGATGAGGCCTATTTCTCAGAAACTTACTCTAATAAAAGAAGAACAAAAGAATTTTTAAAAACATTAGCACATTCTTATATATACACTAAATGAATACATCTTACTTTAATAATGATTGTTTTAAAAACAGATCTCTCCACACCCCAAAAAACCCCCAAATGACAAAAAGGCATTTTATTTTACTTTCTTTTACTTACATCAGAAATATCACCAACAAAATCCCCATAAAACAGATCAATAGGAGAGTCCGATGCTTTGGGGTTGATCAAGAGGGCATCAAACTCCTTGCCGACTTCAAAGTTTCCAATCTCACTATCTAGACCAAGGGCTACAAATGGAAGTGAATAGGAGTCAGAGTTACCATTGAATCATTGTGATGTCCTTGTTTGCCAGGATGGTTTCTGCAAACATATAACTAGACCCTCCAAAAGTAGTATCTGAATAGTGAAGCAGAGAAGAACTCTCATCCCAACGGGTCACATGACCTCCGTATAGACAGTAGAGAACAGGAAAGCACATAGCTCCATTCACCACCACTATCATAATTCTGATGAAGTCTCAACTTCAATTCTGTCAGCACATTCCACTGAACCCTCAAAGCAACATGCTTGGCATAAATCTACCTCATCCTTCCCTCTGATGTGGGAGTCCCCTCTGTGTGCTGTGATTACCATTAATGAATAAAGAAACTACTTTGGGCCTATAGTAGAGCTGTAGGGGAACAGAGCTAGGCGGGGAAAACTAAATGGAATGCTGGGAGGAAGAAGGCAGAGTTAAGGAGAGACACCATGGAGCCATCAGAGTCAGACATGCTGAATCTTTGCTGGTAAGCTACTGCCACATGGCAATATACAGATTAATAGAAACTGGTTAAATTAATATAAGAGTTAGCAGATAAAAAGCTAGAGCTAATGGGCCAAGCAGTATTTTAATCAATATAGTTTCTGTGTGGTTATTTTGGTTCTGGGAGGCCGGAACAAACAAGGGACCTCCCTCCAACAAATTGGCACCCACGTGGCCAATTAAATCCACATAAAACCTGAGAGGGTTTGAAAAGTAATTCTAGAAAAAAAAATATACAGAGTTTAACACAGTTTCTTGCTGTTTGCTGGCAGTGTGCTGCAGCTTCTTTAAGAGAGGTTTTCCTGACTCAACAGCAGCAGCAGGAAAAAAAGCCATGCTGTTTTAAAATGCAGACTTCTTGGGCCATGCTGCCAGCATGAATTTTGGCTACGGAGCATTTGAATGGCATTTGTGGGCTCGGGTGTTTGTATGCCCACTCAGGGTTGGGAGGAAAGTAGCTGAGACCACACCCATGGCTCAGTGCTCCCCACCTGGGCAGGTGGCTGGATCAGGTCTACTAAGTGTGCACAAGCAGGAGAGCATGGCAGATTCCTGCCACTATACACAGAGATGTTACCAGGCTCCGCAGTGTGTTGCATGCCAGATTTAGCTATTACTCAGATAAAAAGGGTTTATGTGCTTTAAGCTCATTCTCAGAGTTAAAGTGCTGAGTGAAGCTTCTACCAGACCTGGCAGTAATGGTATGTCCACCATTTTGAAAGTGGAGAGAGGCAGAGCCAGCATCCAGGGCAGCTGCAACTTAAGCTCCTTACCATTTTAAGAGCTCTTCAAGACAGTAAAGAATTACAGATAATGCAATAAGAACAGATTCAGAAATAAAAGAATTCTAAGTGGGTCACAGTGTTGAATAAATGTACGTAGGCTTGGGAGAGAGAAGAAAAAGTATAGAGAGTTGGGAAAAAAGTAAATCATTTTTTAACAAAAACGTCTTTAAAGAGACAAAGTACAGGCAGTCATAGATTAAAAGGAGAAAAAAAAGCCACGTAAAGATGGACTACACACAGAAAGTCTGGATTATGTACATTATTGTGTTTTCTTTCAATTTTTTGACTTTGAAGGAGCTAAGTACAGAGAGACATTTCATTGTACGGGCTGCTAAACTAAACCAGCATGTATATTATAAAGGCACCTTGACTTCAAAATTTGTGTCTAAGGATATGTTGCTTAGGAAAAGAGGTTCTTTTGTTTTGTTTTGTTTCCACAGAAGATGAGAACCTGTGGATTGCTTCCAGACCAATAGGGTTTGATGGAACAAGACTCCACGAAGAACACCCCTCGAAAAATTGCTTTGCCCAATAAATAGCAGGAAGAAGTTTGGAGAAAAACTATGTCCATATTCCCAAATATTGTTTGTAAATGTTTGTTTATATTTAAAGGGGGATGTGATATGGATATAAATAATTTGCATTGGTATGGATCTTGGTTTATTGGTGCAAATTTAAGGTGAATTTTGTTATATGTATATTTCTGCTCTTGATTAAGATATTGTGACTTTGCAGCTCATTTAAAATGTATAATTAAGAAATATAGGTAAATAGAGAGTCATCTATAATAGTAAAGCTTGTAGTAATGTTAGTTAGATTTTCTAGACATATAGAGATATATTTCAGTTAGTTAGGTACTCTTCAAATCTTTCAGAGACCTTCAGAATATGGCATTTAAATGTTTTAGAAATTTAGGACTTTTCGTGACAGTGAGGCACATCTGCTCCTGGCAGCACCAATCTACTTCAAGAGAAAGATGGGCATCAACGAGGCTTTATATGGAGTTTGTTAGATGAACTGGACATGCAGGATCCACAGAGAAATGACTGCTGAACTTGCCTAAAGGTGAGACTATCCTTCAGAGTTCCTGCTTTATGAAAGAGTCTGTGAGACATTCTGTAGGATACAGAAGAAAGTGACTGACAAACTGCCAATATAGGCAGACATGTCTGAAATTTCCTGCTTCATGGAAAAGTCTGCTGGATACTATGGTTCTGTAGGCTGAAGATGGATGCCCTAATGGTACAGAAAAACTTTGGGTGACTGTCCAGGCAGCGAGATGTCTCTGTCAATTCTAGAGATTTGGAAGTTGCTTACAATGTACTTCCTGTTTACTTAGGTAATATTATATCCTTCTGGAGTCTTTGATGGAGTTGAAGAATTTATAGTTATAGTTTTCCTTAGTCATGATAGAAGATAAAGTAGATATAAATATTGTAATTGTAATTCTTGCTTGATAACTGTTATATATAATTTTACTATGTTAAAGTTAAAACCTCCCTTTTTATTTAAACAGAAAGGGGGAGGTGATATGGGAGTCCCCTCTGTGTGCTGTGATTACCCATGAATGAATAAAGAAACTTCTTTGGCCCTGTAGCAAGGCAGAACTTAGGTAGGCAGGGAAAGCTAGGCTGAATGCCGGGAGGAAGAAGGGCAGAGTTAGAGAGATGCCATGGATCCACGGCCGGAGGTAGACATGGTGAAACTTTGCTGGTACACCACGACCTCATGGTGATATACAGATTAATAGAAATGGGTTAAATTAAGATGTAGGAGTTAGCCAATAAGAAGCTAGAGCTAATGGGTCAAACATTGTTTTAATTAATATAGTTTCTGTGTGGTTATTTTGGTTCTGGGTGGCCAGAACGAACAAGCGGTTCTCTCCTCCTACATCCCACCTTTCCCCAACACTCCTAGCTTTGTCTTTTAAGTCCACAAAATAGTTGGCAATATTTCTTTTCTTTGCAGTGAACTGAACCTCAAATTAAAAATTAAATCTTTGTGAAATTTCTAAAACAGGCATACCCATCATGAATTCTTTAGTTTAAATCCTTTGAATTGGGAAAAATATCCAGAGATCCTGTATCTGAAGCATGCCAGTGATTTTGAAAGGATATCACTCTGCAACTTTAAAGGAAAGGTTTTCTGGTTGCCCAAGAATAATAGTTTCCTAAAATAGGGCACAGGCTGTCTTACAGCTGTAACTCATGTCCATGGTCCCTGGATGCCAAAGGAGAACATGGCACATTTTTATAACATATTAAAGAATGTGCAGGGATTGGGATTTGTTGCCAATAATGCTGTATGACTGGCATCTCCTTAAAGTCTGTATTCTGAGAAAGACAGGCATTGAGGTCATTGCATTGAGGCCACAGCTCATTGCTTTACTGTCTATTCCAAGATCTACTCATGCCTGGTGCATCCTGTCACTGCCAGGGTATTTTATGATGTATAAATATTGGAGAGATTTTCCTTTTCTTTTATGCAATAGCACAGTATCTGACGCATGATATTTCTATGCATAGGCATCCTGAAAACTTAGCAATTATCAGTATACCAAATTAGAAATCATAGTCATTCTTCATACACTACTTAAATAGTGACTCTTTTTCACTCTCAGAAAAGAAAAGAATTTTTAACCTAGGGAAGTCTCATAGCCAGAGAGTGGGGTGGAAATGTTAACTGTTTGAAGCAACTATGTGGCTTCTGGGGGAGCCTGGTGTGAACTAAAACACTGGTACTTTTCTCCTTTACTGATTACGTGCTACTTCTTGTCATTGACAAAGGTGCAGCATACCATGAGCTTTTAATGACTGTATTCAACATGAAATTGTGTGTGCTTAGTAAGGCCAGAGAAACTGGCACAGTTGAGAGGGTCCCAGAGGGTCTGGTGGCAGATCTAAACTAAACAGGCTGTTCTTCAGACCACGGAGAGTTCAAAAACGAGTTAACCAAGAAACAGGTGAGGACGTTCAGTGAACTTTCAAATGGATGAAAATCTAGATCTCCCTAGAGTCCTAACCAGGTTGGTCAGCATCTCCAATGTCTTCAGGAAATGCACTTGCCACCTTTAGAACGCTGGCTGTGTGAACACGGCTGACGTGGAGTAGTGTAGAGATGTGGCCGTGCTGGGAAGTGCCACACTTGAAACAGGGATTTCTTCTACCCATTTCACTTAGGCTCTACTACAGACATAAGCTGAGGAGACGAAATTCCAAACAGTAACCAGTGGTCCAACAGCATTGATTTAAAAGCTACGCTCCTAGGTAGAATGATTGGGCAAGTTCCCACAGCAATCTGATCAGAAACAGCACCAGAGTGGAGCAAAACACAGTGCTTCGGATTAAAAAAAAAAAAAAAAAAAGAACTGTCACTCAGCTCAACCTGTTTTAATCAGTGGGCGGGTAGCAGACCTCTGAGCTAAAGTATATAACATAAACAATGGCACCGTGGGGGAGGGACCACACTTAAGGCTTTCAGAGGGCCTAGAGGAGCACAAATGGTGCAGCTATGATTCCTCTTTCCTGAAATGTTCTTTTGGTTGTTCATCATATTCTGAAACATGCAGAGAAAATATTCCCGACCTTCCATTTATAATTTGGGCTATCATTTTAATTGCTCCATTGCTGCCAGTGGCATGAAGCTATTTTCATTATTCCATATTTCTAAAACAAATCAATTATTTCTATTGTAGTCACATAGGAGAACTAAGAAAAGATGATGAATGATATTTGTCTATCAATCAACTACACTGCTGTATCTTTCTTCATTTAAAGAGATTTGAGTAATCCGTGCATGAACTAGGCAGGAATTGATACGGGAAGACAGCATAATAGAGGTTAGACTCCACACTCTGGATTTATGTTTTCTGGATTCAAAACACGGCACACTTCACCTTGCAGCTGTGTGTCAATCAGGTTCCTTTTTTGTAAAATGAAATTAATAACAGGGATTGTGAGCACTGGATGAGAGCACAAGAGCAGGCCATTCACCAGACTGCTCCATGGAAAGAATTCAACTTCTATTAATAGCATTATCACTCAAGGAAAGAAAGTACTTGACTCAATAGAAGGGAGAATTATCTTGACTCATATGTATGTGGATACTGTAAATATTAATTAAAATAATCAATATGGCAACAGTGCATTAAGCAGTTGTCCACCAAAGAGTGAATTCATTGAAAGAATGGCTGATTCACCACATGGCTATGCTTTGGGTATACTATATGACATATATCAGTCATTAATATAGGGTTTGCTTTAGTTCACTATGGTGTACCTTGACATTATAGCCAAAGACACACATTGGCATGGCTGTACATGGTGTGAAAGACGAAGAAACTAGTTGTTACCTTGGCTTCCTCCAAGAGTGGCTAGTCTGAAGACTTCTTTGAGGGTGAGACTCTTCTCATTCACCTTATTAATTAAGAGGATATTGGAAACCATCACTGCTCTTCTGATGGCATCAAGCATTGAATAGGAGTAACCACCAGCCACATCTATGTAGGAAAGACAAAGCCCAAACAGTGACTTTATGAAGGTGGATGGAATAACAGGTATATGTGTTGTTTTCTTCCTTTGGTTTTAATGACAAACATTCTATTTTTCAATTTCTAAAAAGTTCTCACCTGTAAACATATAAGTATAAACCAGCATTTAAATAAACTCAAAATTTCTCATTTGCATAAAAGCAGAAGTGGTCACTATTTGGGGGAGGAACGGGACAAGCAAGAAGGAGGCATGAGAAGGGGACAAATGAGAACAAGGTAGATGACAATACACACCTCAAGACTCTCTAACAAAACCCATTGCTTTGCTGATTTTTAAAAATCATTAAAATCAAATATATTTCAGAATTAGCTTCTAGTATTGCTCAAAACATTACAAATCTTGTGACTTAACACAAGAGAACTGTCTTCTCTCACAGTTTTGGAAGTCAAAAGTCTAAGTGTTGGCAGGGCTAGCTGGGGAGCGTAGCTCAGTGGCAGAGCGTGTGTGGAGACTGGACAAAGCCAGGGCTTCAGACCCCAGCACCACTGACAGTGATGGCAAGGACCCCAGCTCTTTAGAAACTCCAGGAAGAATCCGGATTTGTTCAGTCCAGCTCCTCATACCTCCTGGAGATCTTGGCTTATGGCAGTAACTCCAGTCTCTGTTCCGTGTTCACATCGCCTTCTTCTCTTGGGTCTTTGTGGCTTTCCCTTTCTGTCTTTTATAAGCGTTGATCATTGAGCTCAGGAGCCATCCCATTTCAGAACGAGTTCATCTTGCCAGCCTTACCTTAGTTCTATCTACAGAAACCTTTACTCCTAATACGGTCATAGTTAAAAGTTCTGGTAGACTTCTTTTGGGGACTACAAGTCAACCCACTATAACATCCACATGGCTAATAAAGATATATACTTCTTAAACACTTTCAGATATTACTCAAATATGGCTAAGAAAGGTTTATAACGTGGTTTAATATAAACTCACATTTGCATACATTAACGAGAATGTCCAAGTATTATTTCAACCTAGATGAAAGCTTCAGAAAATTAAATAGCCAATTTTTAAAACAATAATTCTTCAGAAAGCTTTAGAATGAGCATAACTTTTGGAAACTTAGTACAATAAATAACCAAAGCTGATATGGGCAGTATTTCCATACTGGTTGGCATCACTGAATGAGAAATGAGAGATTTAGTGACTCAGATTAAGCCTCTAGTCATAATTAATTGAAACACTGCCTTTGGCAGGAACAAATGCACGTTATGAAATGAGTTGATGCAATGTCAAGTAAGATAGCATGCTTTATTGGAGAATACATTATATAGTTAATCAAACATCTATTGTAGTTATAAATGTTCCTGTCTTTTCTGGTAGGCCTATATGATTATTATTGCCTATAAATACTGAAATTATCAAAAGTAATTGGTTATTTAGTAGCAATTCTGGATTGCAGCTGAGTTTTATGTTCATCCATCTTATATGTCCTTAGGTAAACTTGCATGGAGTTTTTTTTTAATAGAGTACTTTTCTTTATCTAGAACAGTCTTGATATAGGATTATCTGGTTCCCTGACAAATTTTACTACTTAAATTATTAGTCTGCACTTCCATTTCCTGGCCACCCAGACCCAAATAATCACACAGAGGCTTATAGTAATTGTAAACTGTTTGGCCTATTAGTTCATGTTTATTATAACTAGCTCTTACAACTTAAATTAACCTGTAATTCTTATCTATGTTTAGCCACATGGCTTGGTACCTTTTCTCAATGTAACATTTTCATCTTGCTTCCTCTGCATCTGGGTGGTGACTTCAGACTGAGCCTTTCTTCCTCACAGAATTCTAGTCTGGTCACCCTGCCTATTCTTCCTGCCTGGCTACTGTTCAATCAGCATTTTATTAAACCAATATGGTGACAAATCTTTACAGGGTACAAGAGTATTATCCCACAGCACAAACAGGTAAAGTATCTGATCTGCTATTATCAACTCCATTTTAGAGACAAAAATATCAAGGTCCATGGACAGGGTAACTTGATATTCAACCAAGGTACCATGCCACACCAGGTAGTGGTAATGTGATAATTTTTAAAGCCTCTAACAATAGAGGCTATCAAGCATGAGTTTTTGTCAATTTTTTCTTGGAACTTTGTGTTAGAGGAGTTGGGATGCACATAAAAGCTAAGAGGCATGTGAGGTCAGAGTGGAGGACCAAAACCCCTGAGGGGGGAAAAAGTGAAATACAGAAAAGATTGAGTTGTTGATCTTTGGGGACAGCTTTTCCAAATAGCCAGGAAAAAGAGAGCAAGCCTTCAGAGAACAAAGAAAGGCCAGCAACATAGGAAGAAGAATTTTTTTTTGATGCAATTTTGCTGATTCCCATGTAAGCTATTGGGACCAGAGAAGTGTCAATCACACTAGACCACAGAGGCATTCAGTCACAACAGACTGGCATCTTTTGAGAGACAGCAAAGAGATCATGGTTGTAGTGAGTCACAGCGAGAAGAACAAGATGGCTGCCTTGCTGGCTGGGCAAGAATCAGGACTGGGGGGTGGAGATCACGAGCTGTGTGGATGCCCACACTCAAAGAAGTTTTGCTGTGAAGAAAGGCAGCAGTGTGGGACAGGAAGCTGATGGGGGAGTCTGGGTAAGAGAACAGTTACATAGTATGAACTGAACGGGCCAGGAGATATTTTAGATGCTTATGTATTGGTAGGAATAGTCCAGTAGACAGCACTTAATCGTGAGCAAGAATGTGTGCAAATTCAGTGGTGGAAACTGAAACAAAGATTTCTGATTTATTTTTATATTCTCGTAATGATCCACAAAAAGAGGATACGGGCTGGGAATGAGGAGGTCTTGAGCAGCAATAGGAAGTTTTAGGAGGAAAAGAGGGATCAAGGAGGCAGATACGTATTAGGGAAATATAATTATCTCTGTTGCCAGTGTTGAGGGCTGCTTGGAATCTGAGCACAAAACTTAACATGAAACCCACTGTTCTCTCCAGCAGCTCCTAAACACCCAGCTGCAGCCTGAGGTCGTCTCGGGCTGGGTTTTTTGCAAAGTGAACACATAGAAAATGGGGACGAGATATTGTGATATTTGCTGGCATCCAAGGGGGCTGCATTAGGAAGGCAGGAAGGATGGAGAAAACATGGCATCCATCACTAGACCGAAGTCCCCAAGAAAACCAAAGACTGTTGCTCGGGGAGTGTTTTAGTTAGGTTTCCATTGCTGTTATAAGGGCCGTGGCAAAAGCGCCTTGGGAGGGAGAGTGCTTATTTGGCTCGTAGTGCGTTATCAAGAGAAGCCAAGGCAGGACCTCAGGGCAGGAAGCAGGAGATAGTAACTAACACAGAACCATGGAGGAATGTTGCTTACTGGCTTGCTCCTCATGGCTTGCTCAGTTTTTTTTTTTTATACAACCCTGGACCACCTACCCAGGGTGACACTGGCCACAGTGACTCGGCCATCACACATCAATCATTAACTGAGAAAATGTCCCCATAGACCAAAGTGCAGGCCAAACTCATGGATGCAGTTTCTCAGTTGAAGTTCCCTTGTCCAAGATTACTCTAGCTTGTGTCAAATTAAGACAAACTAAGCAGTCAGGCGAGGGTAGGGAACACTCCCTGCAAGTGGGACAGTGGCTCCATGCACACTGTCTTAACAAGTCTGTACATCATGCTGTATGGACTTGTTCCACACACTTCAACTTTCCCTTCAGGTTACTGCATGGGGTTCACTCAGTGTTTATTTTGCGTTTTTCTTCATATTCTAGGAGAGAGGAATCCCATTTTTCGTATTTCTTTGGGTAGTTTTCTTTATAGAGGGTACTCATTCTAGATCCAAATTTGTGAAATCCTAAAAGTCGGTGACAACACACTAGAAAATTCTACATCTGCTATCATGTGACACAGGTGTACTTAAAATATAAAATTACCCCTGTTATGCATATGAACTATATAAAGAGTAAATGAATTCCATGAAGATCTATGTTCATTCTCCTAAATATCTCTTCCTTATATGGCATTACATTTATAACATGCTAAAATATACAAATAATGTAAGGAGTATTAAACCAAAAATCAAGAATCTAATGTTCAGTTACCATGTGTTTCCACCAAAGGGAAATTTTTTTGACTTACCATGACTTACTTTTAAAAAACAGATACACTTTTAACATTGTTAATACTTTTGTCTTTACAATTTCTAAGATAATTTATTCAAGAAACTTTAATAGTACTCTTTTCAAACAAATCCACTTCTCTGGATTCCCTGACACTGTCACTGTTCTTAGTTTGAACTGCTCAAACCTCAATTTGAACAGAAGTGTGTCACCTGCTCTGGCTACTCTTTTGTTGTTGTTACTATTACTGACACATATTAACTGTACAAATGAATGGATTTTGCTGCGGGAATTCTATGCATGCATATATCTTTTCAATCTTTGATCGTGTCCCTCTTTCCCATCTTCCCTGTCCTCGTGACCTGTTTCCCAGACCCAAAGAGTCTGTTGACCACTCTCAGACATCTTTGGTTTTTATTCATTTGTGTGTTTCCAAATGGGGGAAGGCACGTGACGTTGCCTTCCTGTAACTTGGTGCTAGGCTGGGGACAGCTCCCTGACTTCCCAGCTGTGCTCACACCCGTGTAATGACCCTTCATTTCGACTAGTCACTAGTGACAGAGACTTTCAAGTAATTATTTTCAGAGGGGTCATAAGGAGAATGTTTTCCAAGCCTTATATAGCTGAGAAGTTTGTTGCTTTTACACATGGAGAGATGGCCAGATACATGAAAAGTGTTTTTGATTAATAATTCTTTTGCCTTTGGTTTATTTGTAAGCACCTCCGACGAAACAATCATACAAAAGAAAAATGGCCTTTAACTGTTTTGTTGGTAGTTTTTTATTCCCAGGTTCACTGCTTTGGGAGCATTTTGGTTTTCTTGAAATGAAAACAGTTTGCTACAATGTGTTTGGTTATGATTTAGCACACAGGGGTGTGAGTTCTCTCAACACTGTCCTTTCTCAAGCTCTGTGACCTACTGTCTCGCTCTCAGTTTCTCATGAGCCAGAAACATCTCTCTCAGGGCTGGGTTTCAGTCCCTCTCATGCTCCTTGCTCAGTTTCTGCCCTGCAACACTCACACCCTCGTTCTGTTTTATTCTCTCCATCACTGACTATATTTTCAGCAAGAGTAATTCCTTTCTTAAGAATTTGTTTTAGTTTGGGTGGCTGTGGATTGTAGGCTGGTTTTTCTTTGCTTTATGTCTAAAAGCCACTTATGAGTGAGTATATATTATATCTGTCTTTCGGGGTATGGGTTACCTCACTCAATATGGTTTTTTCTAGATCCATCCATTTGCTTGCAAATTTCAGAGAACCTAAACAACAAAGAGGACCCAAGAGAGATATACATGGATCTACATAGGAAGGAGAAAAAGACAAGATCTTTTTGAGTAAATTGGGAGCGTGGGGGTCACAGGAGAGAGTAGAAGGGGAGAAGGAAGGAAGGGAGGGAAGCGCAGAAAAATGCATAGCTTAATAAAAACAATAAAAGAAGACTTCTGAGATAGAAACAGAATTTAGGGAAACACCACCAAAATATTTTTGTAAAAAGGAGAAATATAGAAATATATAGTTATGGCTAGGCATCATTGAGAAACAGTGATTAACAAGGGCAGAGGGTAGCAAGGCAGAAGAGCTGGCCCAGGTAGTGTGAGTGCAGGTGATCTGGATCTGAGGCCTTGAGAACAGGAGAACTGATTCCACTTCTTGTTGCCTGCTGCATTGGGCGAGCTAGCTGGAGTAGTTCTGGAGAGCTTCCCCGGGTGGTAATGATGAGGGAAAACTGGCAAACTAACCAACCCAGCTACCACCCAGGCCCAGAAGCAGGGCTATGATTAAGCCCACCCAACATCCACCTCTTCTATGAACTGTTGGAGCATGTGAAGGGGCTGGACCTGCAAATCCAAAACTTCAGGACCTCCACAGACACAGGACAGTAACAGGATATCCAAGAGGAGTCCCAGTGAGGGCCCAGCATTGATAGTGCAGCAGAAGCCAGAAGCCTCGAACCAGACCAATGACTCTTTGCAATGAACACTTACCAGTAAAGATGCATGTACTAAAGGGTACACTGTGTGACTCACTGGACCACGCTACAGAATCTTCTCTCTCTCTCTCTCTCTCTCTCTCTCTCTCTCTCTCTCTCTCTCTCTTTCTCTCTCTCTCTCTCTCTCTCTCGTGTGTGTTTTGGTTTTCAGTTGTTCTTTTAAATTTTGTTTATTTGTGCAGGGAGGTTGCAAGGGCCGAGGGTGGTTGCGAGAGGACAGGGAGATGAGTGGGATCGGATGCATAATGTGAAATCCATAAAATGTTAAAAAAGAATTTGTTTTATTTTTAAATTATATGTCTATGTGAGAGTTTGTGCATGTGAATGCAAGTGTTTGTGCAAGCCAGAAGAAGATGTTAGGTCCGCTGGAGCTGGAACAGGCAGTTGTGAGCTGTTAGACATGAGTGCCCAGCTTCTAAACAATGAACAGGGAAAATGGCTTTGACAGGTGGGGGTAATGACTTCAAAACTTCTCTCTCTTTGGTTGCTGTTTATTATTAGGACACCCATCCCTAGCAACCAATAAAGCTCACGTTCTTAAGCACAGCCCAAATATCTACAAATCAGCTCCATCAGAATGGTTATTTATCAATTTAGCTCCAGATGATGGCTGCTTACCTGTTCCCAGCCCTATCTTCACATTACACTTCAGGACTTGAAGCACATTCAGTAAGCCACTGCTCAGCCTGAAGAGAAAGAAAATGCAAGAGCAAGGAGATTCAGGTGATTTAACAGCATACAGGCACTGCCAAGGATGGCAATAGCACTAAAAAGTGTGATTCTCATCCTGAGCCCTAAGGCCAACAGTCAGTCAGATCAGGTCAGGAAGCAGAGAAGAGCATAAAAAGCTGCTTCCTTCTTCCTGCCCTGAGGTCACTCTTGCAAGGGTCCAAATTAGCAAGGAAGGTGGGGGGGGGGCGGGGAACTACATGGAAAATACTGAAGAATTAAGCCTGGTAGTTAGTCTGTAAACCTAATAGAGCTATAAGCTTTCTAGCCAACTCCTCCTTCATGACAGAAAATAAAAAATTAGAAAGTATTACATTCCTCTATATCCAGAACAATGCATTACCCAAAGAGAAGCAATTTGTATTAAAGCACAAAAATAATAGCCCAGTGTATGATGCTTTGGGTCTCAGAAGAGGATCTCTCTGATCTCCTCCCCTCAAGTCTCCAAACCATTTAAGCCAGAATTTCTCAGGGCTATGGTCTAACTCAGTGGTAGAGTGCTTATTAAGCATAAATAGGGTCCTAGTTTGCCCCAACAGCAATAAAATAACTAAAATGTCTGTCCTTTTTCCCTGTGCAAGCCACAAACCCTGACAAAATTATTCTAATCCTCCATTCTTATGTCTTATGTTGGCCAGGAAGGAGTCTTCAGACATACTTTGTTTGATAGACAGTCCTAAGATTCTATGTTGGAAGAGGTCCTGCCCTAGTCACAGAAGGAAAACAATATGACACAAGGATCAAGAAGATCCGAAGATGCCCTCCCCAGTATCCCAACTTAATAACTTGGCATTAGACCGAAGCCTATTTGTCCAATTACATTTCTGTGTGGTTGCCATGCTCCATCTCATGAAGGCATAAAAATACGGGAGAGCCCTCTGCGCCCATTGGTCTTCATTGAATGGTCCTGTGCACATAAAACTCTGAGTAAGCACTTTGCTGGGCTTTTCTCTCATTGATGTGTCTTATTTTAGAAGGTTGGCGATGATATTATGACTGATAAGGAAAGGTATTCTTCCCTCATGTTTTTCTTCCTCCCTGCTTACAAGGTCAAAGATGATACAACTAAAGAGGATGGAACCATTAAAATGGGGGTCTGAGAGTACAAATGCTGCTTCCTAGGATAACAATCAGATGGCTCCCAATCTGAATTTTGAATCTCATCATCTTCACCCCGTTTGATCAAGGGAAAGGCAAAGGAAAGCTAAAACATGTAATTAGAAGCCCAAGAAGACAATAATCAAATGGCTGTGCTCAAGGATGCACTAAACTATAATTTCAAAGCCCCAGTGTGCGTGAGGAAAACCTGAAACTCTTGAAGGTCAGCATTTATTTGAAAAGCCAGATCATGTTTTAATTTAGAGGGTATTTTATTTTTCATCCGGGGGATATGAAATTGTTGTCCCTAGGCTGTAATTCAGGCCACCAAGTCATCTGTATTTACTTTCTGTTTCAAAACTCAGGGTCTTCTGAGACCTTTCAAACCACTAGAAAAATGTCCTGTGTGCCCAGGAGCCCTTCTTACATCGCCACGAACACACATCTGTGTCATTCACGGAGTCCCCGAGCTTGCTAATACCTCCAGCTCTTTGCTGAGATGTGCTACCCACTTCTACTCTGTTCCTGTTGGGAGAAGGTCAAAAGGGATGCTCCACCATAGTCATCCCAGCCCTTAAGAATATGTTTCAATTAAAGCTTTCGTATTCTGGGAATTAAATAGGAGTAAGTCTCTCCTGGGTTTTCCTATATGAGCTGTGTCTCAACACATTCATCAGCGTGACCAAGAGCTTTACAGTCCTAACTCCCTTCTAAACTCTGGGGCACACTATCCCCCTGGGACATGCATTCTTTCTGTCTGTTCTCAGCTGTAAAACCTGAATGTTATTGATTTTAAACTCTGTTCTACTTCCCCTTGCTGCATGTGTGTGCAAATGTAGAGATTTTCAGAGATGCAGAACTCTGCAGCAATGCCCTTTTTCAAATGCCTCCTTTCTTCACCTTAGCCCAGGTGAGCCTCAATCTACCTGGTTCCTTGTCCACTCAAACTCAGTATAGAAACAGACCCTAGAAGAAGAAACTGAGAAAACAGAAAATGCCCATCTATGCTACGTATCAATAATCTACCAAGCAATTGTTGTGTACTTACGATAAGTTCGAGTTGGGACAATGTGCAATGGATGCTCCTCGTTCATTGAAGATGTTTAGTTCCTCTTCAGAAAGGTAACAGCCATGTGCCATGACTGTCTAGAGAGAAGAATAGCCAGCATGGAATTTACCACTAAAAATGCTTGTACTAATATTCATGGCTATGTATTACAAGAAGGTACAGAAGCAATGGCTTGGCTACAGTGGTCTTTGCAAAGACTTGATATTATTTGAAAGGACAAAAATCTCTGCATCAAAACATATTACAAAGGTCTCAACAAATTTGCCATTTTAACTATTTGTTTGTTTGTTTGTGGTAGTGCTGGTAATCAAATCCAGTACTCCACCACTGAACTCCATCCTAGCCGTGGCTTTTGATTTTGATTCTTTTGGCTGATTTACAATACAGTACAGGATCAGCCGGCTCATCCATGGCATAGGAAATCCAGCCAAATTGAACACATTACAACTTTAATCATCTCTACTATAGAAAATTTTCAAGTTGCTTTCTTTTGATGCACTTCCATTAGGCTGATACTTGTCTGTATTCCAATCAGGACTTTCAAAAAGTATATGGAAGCTGTAAATGTGATTTTGTAAAGCACTATGGGTTAATTGTTGTAGATGGTTTGTTTTGGAGATGGGGTCTCTATATAGTTAAGGCTGGCCTTGAATTCCCTATAGAGCCCAAGCTGACCTCACACTCATAATTTTTCTGCCTCAGCATCGGGAATGCTGCTGGAGTTTTGGCATAAGTCACCATATCTGAAAGAATTGTTCTTTATTTCTGTTACTAGTTTCAATATAGTCACCCATGGTTCTTGACATGGACGTGAAATCAGGACATGTCATATCATAACAGCTTTTAGTTAAGGAGGTAAACTTTATTTAAGAAAGTAGGTGCCACACATTTGAAACCTCTCTAAATTCTCATCCTGGTAAGATTTGTGGGTTTCTAAGCAACATTTAATTCTCTAAATTTTTTTTTTTACTTTGATATAAAATCTGTACTCAATTGCTTTCTCCTTTGGGAGGCATAGTTCAACAGGCAAAAATTATTATTCAAATAAAACTTTCTCCACCTTTGTGCAAATAAGATTAACATAAAAATTTAAGGTTACTTTATTAATCATATGGTAATATATGTAAAGGAGGATCAAACTTCCGATGTAAAATTTACATTATTTATGCAAAATATTAACCTTTCAAATCGCTCGCACTCATTTCTCCTTTCGTGTAGTCAGTAAGAAACGACTTGCTGCAGTAAACTCTCAAGGTAGCGTGTTCATTTCACAGAAGGCCAAGGCCAAAGGGTATATTGCTTTAATGAGGTCTCTTGCCACTCACATTAATTTTAATTAATTATAGAAGTAATAGAACCCAATTTCTAAACTTCAGAGTTTAAAAAGTTGCTTTTAACATTCAGTGTGTATCTCTGGGCAGTTTTTAAGTGTGAAAACTCACATGTACATGCAGGTACTTGCATGTCCTATTGTATTGAGTGTTCTTCTGTGGAAGCATGCATATATGCTCTTTGTGCACGCTGGATGGAATTCTCACTATGTAGATTCTATGATTTAACCAATTCCTTGGGGATAGTTATTTCCAAACTTTCCTGTGTTATAAGCACATTTATTTTTACAGCCTTTAAAGAATTATCCTTGGAAATGGGATCTGCTGACTCGAAGAAAAGCCCACTGGTGTACTAACTGCGAAAGCATTATTGGAATAAAGGACGTTCTTACCATCCAATGAAATTTTAGATTAAAGGATAGGTATGAAACATCAGGCACACACGTATTAACACACACACAAACATACACATATATAGACATACACATATAGATGATAGATAGATACATACCATGCACACACAATTATCTATACACATGTGTACATACAAACATACACACAAACGTACACATATGTAGACACAAACACATATATAGTCACATACATTTATCTATGCAAACACATGTGTACACACAAACACAAACATGAACATATAGACACACACATACACCTACACATACACATATACATGCATACACCCAAAACACACACACACACATATACACACACATTGGGTTTTCTCTAGTTTGGAAAATGCATGTGTACTGCAGAATAGTGATTACTTCTGAGATTCTGAAATTTAAAGGGTGCAGTTGACTTTATATACATTATATCATGATACTGAATTTACCTTGTTTGTCAGAAGATTATTTTTATCATAGACATCTGTGTAGTTTTTGTAACCAGGGTATAAGTTTTTCACAACTTCAACTTCTTCACGTGTTTCACTTATATGGCTCTGCAAACAAATAAATACTGTTTTCACTTTTTTTCTGTAAAATATTTAACATTATATCTTCTGTCTCAACATGCCATTGCTAGTTTCTGCTTGCTGAACTTGCTGATATAGGAGACTGGATGAAAACATTAAACTCTGTACTTGGGTTTAAATTTAAATGATTGGATGCATCCTCTATACCAATACACATGACAAAGAAACTAAATATCCTGAGCATGGCTGTGTGTGTGTGTGTGTGTGTGTGTGAGAGAGAGAGAGAGAGAGAGAGAGAGAGAGAGAGAGAGAGAGAGAGAGAGAGAGAGAATCTTTCCCTGAAGTCTTATAACTCTAATCTATTGTGAGAACAAACGTAAGTACTTTCAAAGAGCACCCAGTGCTTGGCTTGTAGCAACCTGCCTATAAGAATTCAATGGCCATCTGAAGATGAATCTATGGTTCACTCAGAAAGAGACTAAAATTCGAACAAAGAGAGCTGAGTTCTGAGCCTAGTTATATGTCCTAGAGCAAGTCAGTTCTCTTCTGTGAGGTTCCACTTCACATCACGCAATAAAAGTGTTGGGCCAGTTGAGTAATTTTCCATCTCTTATGCAGATGTGTTAGTCATATTTCAGGTGTGAAATTTTACAGAACTCCGCATATTGGAGGCAGGAGGAAGACTAGGCTCAAGCCCTGGCCTCAGTCTGCCTCTTTTCTTGGCCTTCTAAATGACGTTTTCGCACTAAATAACGTGCAAACGACAGCTGAAGAATCCCGCTTTCATTAGGAAGGAGCTCATGGGAGATCACACACAAACCAAGTGAGTCTGAGGCAGCCACACCAACCTTTCATGGGGGCACCTGAAATCTGAGGGGACACAAAGCGTCTTGCACTGGAGTAGCCACCTAGGTCTCTAGAAACAAACCATTTCAGACCCAGGGTGATGAGAGTAGATCGTGGGAACAATTCTCGAGCCAACAAACTCTTGCAAAACAATTCTGCCGAGCCTCTTTTCTGTGCTAAGAAACACGGCAAGATGATCAAAACAAAAAGTGAGCAAAGACCCCAGCCAGTGCTGCAGCTACGCCAAAGCCTACCCATGGTCAGGACAAAATCCCAGTCCACCCGCGAGATGCATGGGTGTAGCACAAGAGGAAGAACAACCAGGTGGTTGGTAAATTCACATCATTTATCCCTCTAATCAGAGCTCATCTTCTGTTTCCCAAAATGGCTGTGAACTAGATTTTTAGCCAAGGACAACCTTGCACTTCTGATTCTTTCACCTCCACCTTCTGAGTGCTGTGCCCCATGCACAGGTTATGCTGGGGATCAACCTCAGGGTTTCAGGGTTTGCATGCTAGGCAAGGGCTCTGTCAATGGCATTGAACCTCCAGCCTAAGGACAGACTTTTAACATGTCTTTTTCATTTTATTTTCATGTAGTTTTTAATATTATTTGCATCTTCTTTCCTTCTTTCCTTCCTTCCTTCCTTCCTTCCTTCCTTCCTTCTTTTCCTTCTTTCTTTATTTCTTTTAGAATAAACCATGCTGTTCCCAAAGTGGAAACATTATCCAAATTTGGAATGTTATCACCAGAGCATAACGGTGAGGGACTGAATCCAAAGTGCAAATATCAGAAGCCACAAACAATAATCATGGGGACGACACACTAATGGGTCCTATGAACATACATTTTAAAAATAAATAAATAAAAGTAAGGGATCAATACGTTGCCTCACCCCAACTTTCTGGTCCCTCTAATACTGTCAGCTCCGAAAGAGGGGAAATTTTAGTGCAGTGTGTAATTAAGCTTGAGTGGGGGAGGGGGGCTACTAATTTTAACTCAGCTGTGAGATTTTAAAAGTATTTTATTGCTAAATTGCAACAACTTAATGATAAAGGACGATATACTTTTTTTGTTCTTGACTTTAAATTAAGACGCTCAGAACAAAAGGATTTTAAATGCACTTTCGTAAGGTAGAAATTAAGTTCTTTTTACTTTTCAAATAATAATTGGTTCCTCCACAAATGAAGGTCTAGAACACCAGGAAAGCATCAAATAAAGGTAGGAAGGAAATGTGTTAAAAGCATTGTACCAAAAATGAGTAGTCTGACATTGACCTTGCTATCCTTTATAAAGCTGTCTTGGCCTGTCTAAGACAGATCAGAGAACATTGAGGATGAAAACAACTTCAGGCTCCTGACCCTCAAAATTGACAACTGGATTAGGTGACATTAGTCAGGGTGCCTCCTGGTGGCATCAGTCAGGGAGCTTCCTTCCTGGTGACGTCAGTCAGGGCGCTTCCTGCCCTGAAATTCTTTGACTCTAGGAGATTTTGGTAGGCAAGCTACAGGTTATTAGATGGCTTGAGGGCAGTGAGAGACTGTGCAGGTACAGACAGAGGCACAAACCAAAGAAAGATACCTACCTGGATGTGCAGATCATGGGTCTTGGCGATGTTGCCCAGTTTACTCATCAGGGGCTCCGTGCAAGAAAGGGAAAAGCGCGGGGTCACTATGGGTTTCACCCTTGAGTACTGGACATAATAAAAGAAATTCGTGAGGAAAATATGGAGATTGTGAACACATCGCACATTCCACAACAAGGATTTTTGCGGTTTCGATAGTGAGGGAAAGCCCCAATTTCGGGTAGGCAGAGATACTTGGTTCCCAAAAACAATTCATGAGTGAGAACAGCACTTTCTTCAGCATCAAGTTCACAGAAGAAAGTTCTATCGCTAACGAGAAGCATTCCCTTCTCGTTACCTCAGAAAAGACCTGAGGAGGAGGCACCACATGTGAGGTGGTAGCTTGTTTCTCTGCCTCTATTTTGAGGAGGTCCCCCCAAACTCATGTTGGGTGTAGGTTCTTGGCTAATAGTGCTATTGGGAGGTGACAGAACCTTTGGAAGGTAGAATCAACTAGAAAGAAGTAACTGTGGCTTCCTGGTAACCATGAGCTAGGCAGTTACCATCTGACTGAAATTTCTGCCATCGTGTTCTCCCTAACTATAGGCCTAAAAGCCACCAGGCCAAGCCATCATAGACTAAAACTCCCTGAAACAATGAGTCAAAGCAGACCTTGTTTCTTATATGCTGCTTATCTAGAGTATTTTGTTACTGTGACAGACAGCTGGCCAACACACCTTACACTAACTAAAAGCTTAGTGAACTCGGGATGGAATTCACATACCTGACTAAATTTGGGTTCTGTGCTACACATAGACAAAGGGTACAGGAACCAAAGAGAGGTGCACACAATATCCCTGGAGCTGTAAACAAGCTCAGTAAACATAGAGTCTGCAGCATGTTTTAATAGCAAATAATCAAATCCACTAAAATCAGATCATTGTTTCTGACTACAAAACTGTGCTTACAAACACCCAGAGAGGTCTAAAGATAGTGTCCCACAGGCCTTTCCTGGAAAGCAAAAACCAGAAGTTCCCATGAATTTGATCTTTTCAGTTTGCACATACAAATGAGAGCATGCAGCATTCCTCTTCTGAACTGGGTTTATTTAATTTAACATAATATACTCCAGATTCATCTGTGCTGTCTCAAATAGCAAGATGGTTTTTACAAATGAATAGTATCCCATTATACATGCATGTGTGTGTACATATGTACTCATGGGATATGGGAGACATATTTAGATTGTATATCCCACTTGTATGCATATATGTATATATATAAACATGTATGTATAGTTTTCTTGTGTAAATGTATAATGTAAAACTGAATGAAATGAGTTTTCTTTATCTATTCATCCATAGACTCCTAGGTTGTTTCCATATTTGAGGCTATGGTGAACACAGCTGTAGTAAACGTAGGATGCATACATCTCTCCAAGACATCCCACTTCACTCCCTTTGATAGACACCCAGAAAGGCAATTTCTGGATCATATGAGGTGATACTGATCAACAGGCACAGGTTCTCAGTTATAAAATGAGAAGATAGCTAAGGCTTTTGCGCAGTCCTGCCATTGCACATGTGAATGGATCTCACTGAGATCATCATCCAGCACTGGACACGTGCAACAAACCATCCCACTCCACTCCCCGGTACTCAGTCTTTGCCAGATGTTTTCAAATAAAAAAAAAAATCTGACCTCTCTGAGCTGAGCTATTGGGTACACTGTGCCGACAAGCGAAGGTTCTAGGAAAATGCCTCTTATGTAAAGACGAAGCCACAGGTACACAGACTAGTCTATCTACCAATCTGTAGCAGAGGCTACAGCTAACAAAACAGCACTCCAGGTGAAAATTTAACAATGCACTTACGTTCCTCTGAAGCATCTCTGACACAAATCTGAAATCAAGGACAAGTGTAAAGTTAGAAATGTTAGTTACCTTCAAATCAATGTTTCAAAGGGGTGAGAACATGATCCTTACATGGCCTGATTTTCATGCAAACATTTCTGACACCGCAGGTTTAATTAGGGATTAACAAGCAATAATTACCCAGCTTTTCCTTTGATAGCAAAAGAGGGAGAGGAAAATCACAGGGAATATTGTCCTCTGGCATCTTGTGGGCCATTCTGAGCAACCACACAGCCCCCAGGCTGTGCTAGTGGCTCCAATTCCGTGTGATAGAGTTGCAGGGCACCGTGTTCTGTGGATGATGGGGCCATGGACTCTTGGGCACACACAAGCACTTAGGAGTCTTAGAGGCTGTTCTTCTAATCTCCTCTTATGTAGAAGCTACTTATGCCCCCGTATCACCATCAGTCTCTGAGGGCAGAGTCTGGCAGGAGGTAGATATTGGAGGAAGGTGGAAGCTGATGACAGAGGTGGCCGTGCAGTGTGCGTGGAATGGGACAAGTCATGGACCTAGCACTTCTGCCTACTTGGACAGTGATAACTGTCCGACGAAATGGTTATTTCTGCCCTAACCAGTCATTAGTTTTCTTCCTTCTGGTACTATGTGAGACTAAAGTGTGAACTGAGAGTCTGGGGTAGTAGCTCTGTGATAGACACTTGCCAGGCATGATTAAAGATCTATTGTCCATGAGTCCACAGATGTGGAATAAAGGCATATAAGGAATACAGCCAGGGATAGAGAGAGGCTCAGAGGTTAAGAGCACTGGCTGCTCTTCCAGTGGTCCTGAGTTCAATTCCCAGCAACCACATGGTGGCTCACAGCCATCTATAATGAGATCTGGTGCCCTCTTCTGGCCTGATGACATACATGCAGGCAAAACATTATATGCATAATAAATAAATAAATCCTTTTAAAAAAGGAATACAGCTTTCTTGCTGTATGTCTGCCTTTTACCTCCTCATGTAACAGTTCTGGGGAGGAGTTTTTCTAGTTCTGTATTTGCATATGCTGTGGTCATTCCAGAATGCATGCAGATTTTTTTTTCTTTTTCTATGGTAGGATAAAATAATAGTGCTAGGTGGTCAAAACACATTGATCCAGTGGAAAGAACACTTACAAGGAAAGATGTATGGAGTAAGGTGTCCACTTTGTGACTCACTGAACCATGCTACAGCTTCCACGCCAAAGTTCTCTCTCTCTCTCTCTCTCATTTTACTTTGTTTTGTTTTTAGGCTATGCTTTAATTTTGTTTTGTTTTGGGGGGAAGGTCATAGGGCAGAGAGTGGGATGGAGAGATGAGTGGGATCTGGGTGCATGTTGTAAAACCACAAAGGATGGATAAAGTTTTTTTTTTTACAAAATCAACTGAAAGGATATAGAGTAAAATCTCACATCTATGTCTTTGGGAGGTTTAACTAAAGAGAATGTCTCAGCTTTGCACCTCATTGGGCTTCTCTATGCTTTATGCCAAGAAAGCACATAATTTTTTTTTAATAAAAAACCTTGTTTTGTTTTTTTTAGAGAGTCTTACTATGTGGCTAAGGCTGGCTTAGAACTCATGATCCTTTCTTCTCAGTCTCCCACACACTTGGATTGCAGGTGTGCACCACTCTGCCTGACTATTTTTACTGAAATGTCTTTCACCCACCTGTAAATGGAACGTTTCCCAGAACTTCTCACATGTTTTCTGTAAGTGGCTCCTCACACCATTATTCTTGGGTGTGTGCATGAGTAAAAATCGCTTCTATACACCTCCTTTCCATACTAAGCACACCATGAGTAAGATCAATGTCGTGCTACAAGGAACTCTACATTCTAAGTCATAGAGATTCTTCACTCTGCTAAACCCTGGCTCCGACACTTTAATCTATACTAATAAATGGTTTGGATGAGTGTCCCACAAAGGTCCACGTGCCAAAGTTTGGTCCCCAGGTCAGTGCTATTGGGAAGTGGGGTATCTTAGGAAGCAGAGTCTGCTAGAAGATCACTGGGCCATTGGGCATGTGCCCCCAGGAGGCATTTTGGAATTCTGGCCAATTTTCTCTCTCTGATTGTCCTTCCTGGCTTATGAGGTGAGCAGTGTATCTTATAGTCACTCCTGCCTAATCATGTGGCCACTAGATCATGTGCTGTAGCGTCTAGAA
The DNA here is from genome assembly GCA_004026605.1 of Ondatra zibethicus. Classification (NCBI taxonomy): domain Eukaryota; kingdom Metazoa; phylum Chordata; class Mammalia; order Rodentia; family Cricetidae; genus Ondatra; species Ondatra zibethicus. Next base: position 94,373 of record PVIU01003775.1, on the reverse strand, counting down.
CAATAACCCCAAAGAAACCTTTTCTCTCTATGAAATTATTATCTCTGCCATTACATCAGATTGATGGTAAGTGGACTACTCCAATGGCCATGGGCAAGTCAACCAGGCTATGCCGGGCTCAGTTTTCTTATCATGAAAAAAGACACCTTGTGGAGCTTTCTGAGGGTCAAGTACAGTCTACAGAGGACAGCTCTGTGAGCCACCCACTGACCACTGTCACATGTTTGAGCACTGTGGACTAACAAGATACTGCAGCAAGCGGAATAGTCTGTCACCATGCTCAGATCTCAACTGGGTCCTTATGGTGCCTACTTTCCTCCCTCTGTTTCCAGCACCATCCATACAGATGAAAATCCCAGGCCCACTACCTCTCCGTCTCCTTGACCGACTCCTCGGTGCTTTCCTTGTATTCTGGAACAGTGTCATTCAAGTCCATGCATACTTTGCCCACAAATGCTCGCTGCCCAAATTTATCTGTGGAGCACACAGAGAAAGAATCAGAAGATGTGTTTCTTTTTTGACACTTTTTCTGAGGAGTCAAAAAACACTTTTAAATTAAAATTATCCTGAAAACGTAAGAATGTTAAGAGTCATCTCTCTGTCTTCACACTGTGATAGTAACAAAGCCACTAAATTCAAAGAAGAACAAATGGCTTCCACCCAGCCCCCACCCCACTCCCAGCCTGCCGGAAAACAATTGGGTAGTTTATACTTCCTATATACTTCCTATTTTCCTTTTGACTATACACTTTGTCTTTTTTTCTACCAATGTCATAACTATCTTGACACTCATCTTTTCACATGGTACAAGAGGGAATAACCTCAGATCCTAGGAAACACATTAATATTCTCAATATACCAAATTTTCTCTTTTCCCCCCACTCATTTCTCTCCTATCTGTTACTCTCCTGCCATCCCTGGATCAAGTTCCTCTCCGTGCGTGTCATGTCCCTTTTCTAGATAAAGGACAGCCTATAAAATGAAAAGACATGGATGCTGGGTGATTGACTTAGATTACATTCCTTGCCCCTGGGACTACCCCAAGTTGGTAGCTATCATCTGAGATCTAGACTCCAGTGTCCCGGAGTCCTCTGCTCTGAGCAGGATCGTAAGAAATACCCAAAGAATGATGCACGAGGCTCCCGAGGCTCAGATGATATGCCGTGGCTCTTCCTGACTGTCATAGCCTAGATACTTTACCATTGACTGAATGCCTAGCAGCCACTGGCAATGAAGGACCTCATGGCATGTGCTGAAGAAACTCTTACTTCGGTTGCCCTATGAAGGTGGGGCTGTTTTGCAATGTCTCCTTGCTGCCATAAGTCTTTCAGAAGGCTTCCTGCCACTCTCTCTGCAAGTTATTTTAACATCTAGTCATCAGATTAATTCTTTAACATGCTGCTCTTATCATAAGCCTTATCAAGCCATCAAGAAGGTTTGAGACCTTCTCTTGAGTCTCTGATGCATGTTTAAGGCCTCTCTGTGGTCAAAACCTGCCCACCTTCCACTCCCTCCTGACCAGCCAATGAATCCCCCTTTCTTTAAGCCATGCTATTTCCTGTCTCTATCATCAACATCTCTGCCCCCATTGCTCTGTCCATCTCATTTCCTCATTTTAACCTCTCCCTCTTCCATGCAGCTAAAGGTTACTTCCATGGAAACATTCCAGACAGGCTGTTTTTGCCTCTTCTGAGAACTTTCATTTTTGTTTTCAGTGTCAGCCATTAGGCCTTGGTATAAACTATGCTGGAACCCAACAGCAGGGTAAATACATCATCAGCCAACAGTGTTTACCAAGTGCCTGCTAAATGCCAGGCACTGACTGGGTATGTGTGGAATCATCAACCTAAATCCAGTCTCCATTTTGCTTCCCAGCTCTGCGGTCTTGGATATGTGAACACCTTTCAGCTTTAGTTAATCTATCAGTGCTATGAGGGCACCAGTAGATGTCAGAAGGCTATTTACAGTGGATTATTTTGTATATTGTGTGGGATCTAGTAACATGTTACTAAACTAAGACTATGCTTCTGGCATCTAGCACAATGCCCTGAATCTATCTAACCACCAAAACCTATCTATTAAATATACTGTAATAAACTCTTGCTACAGCTACATTGATAAATGTGCTCTTAAAAAAACCCAAATCAATATACAAAATTCAGATCTATAAACATCACCATGGGACCAGAATCCATATATAAATAATTAAATTCTTTAAACAATAAAAACCCACTTAAAAGTCAAGTATATTCCCAGGCATGCAGCTACCTGCAAAAAGTACAAAGTGCAAATGCTCAAATTCTAGATCCAAAGGCATGGCTTCCTACTGAGTATGAACTATTGCCAGGCATCCAGGCATGGTCTGGCTGTCTTTGCTTGAGGTGCCCATAAATCCTGCTTTCAGCTGCTCACCTGTAATTTCCGCAAGGATCAGGGATGAGTCAGTGTGAATTGTTCCAAAGTAACAAGCCGTGGTTGTGCCATTCTTCAGTGTTCTCCTCTAAAAATAAATCACAAAAAATCCTGAATTGCACGTGCTCAGAAAAGTCACATGGTACATATAGATGAAAATAGAAGTCTGCTTTTTAATTTTAACATGTGTTTATTGAAAGGTATGCCATCTCGATATGGAAGAGACCTCAGTAAATGGCAAGAGTATTTATATTCTCAGAATGAGAACTTAAGGAGAAATTGGTATTTTTAATTTGCTGGGTGTGTGTTTCACAGGTCACAAAATGTGGTGCCAATTAACTCCTTGTTCCTTAGGATAGTTTGCGAATATTTCAGTTTTATTTATCTGTGAGAATACAAATGGGATTTTGCTCTGTATGACAAAGTGAATTGATTCAGCCAGACTTCCACTTCCACCTGGTAGAACAACGATCATTACGTCTTTATCCTCGGCAAATTTCCACTCGTACAATGATCAATGAGAGCACCAGGGCTTGACCCCCAAGAAAAACCCAAGATGAGATGACTGCAGAAGACAGCACAGAGAAGAGCCGGCGGCCTTGAGAAGAGGGTGGATGCCTGGGTGTGCTAGCAGGGATCTGGCTGGTGTCTATGCCGTCGCTTCCTCCTCCCTGTAGAAGTCACCCAAGCATTCCTAACCTCTGTGTAGGGAGTCACTCTCTGTAGAAACTGGTAAGTGTGAAAAGGACACAGATCTCACCAAAACAAGAGGAAGAAAGGCAAGAGATGATCCAGCTGACCTCCAGGGTCCTTAGTCTCTTTCACCAGAGCATCAGTATGTCGTTCCCACAGTTCCTGAAGAAGGTGAACAATTCCTTCCTAGAGAAAATGAATGGCTGGAAGATATGTTCTCACAACGACACCGGGGCCTGCTTGCTCCCTCCAAAGTTAATCCTACAATGGAGTTTTTCAGTCCAGCAGTGCTGATGTGTGTGAGAAAAGTCCTCCAGCCTGGGTTCTCATGAGGAGAAGCTTGAGCTAAAGGAGAAGCTGCAGTTTCACATTTGACTGGAATGAGCCGAAAACACTAATGCAAAGCACAGTCAAGTGACAAGACAGAGAGAACACAGGGAGGGAAGGAGGGAGGAAGAGGAGGGAATGGGGGAGAGGAGGAAGGGGCATGAAGGAGAAATGCCGGCTCTCTCAAGCAGAGGTCAGCTCCATTCTCATCTCTGTCAGCATGTGTAGGCCTGTTCATAACCAGAACCATAGGGCAAGTTTGGCAAATAAAGACTTGTCAGGAATAGACCATTTCTGGGCTCCCTGACTTTAAATACCTATATTTACGATGAAGAAATATATATAGACTTTGCTTGAAGGATATATAATCCTTGAAGCTCTCTCTCTCTCAAGGTCTATTGGGGTGAACTTTTTCCCTTTCTTTCTCCTCTCTCTCTCTCTTTCTCTCTGTCCCTCTCTCTCATTTTCCTTTTCTCTCTCTCAAACCCCTAACCATCTTTACAAATGTATTTTGACAGCATAATATCCATCCACATTAAGCGATGTCAGAATTAATTTTTTAACTTCAGTATAAAGAATAGATTGCTTTGATTTCAACAAATGTGGCTCTCAAAATCATACACATAGTGTGAATTTCATTTCTGATTTCATCGCGTGCTAGAAGCAGAGCAGAATTTGTGACCGCCTCCCCCAAGAGCGAGCATTGGCTTCGGGTTTTAGTTTTCCCTTCCCCTCTTTTTCCTTTTCTGTGATTTGATGACTCATTTTCTTTTGTTCCATCCTATGCAATTTTAAGCAATTTCAAACCCGTTTTAGAACAATGTGAGGTATAAATACATTGTGAAGATAAAGATTTGGTGTGGTTAACACAATTCATTAACACAGTGTGCTAGACAATTCATAACCAGCTTTTAGCCCTTCTCAGTTTTCTACTGTCATGTGGATGCAGGCTAAAATGCCAGCCCCACAATTTTAACTAAGCTAGACAACTGAATGAATGTAAGTGCCTGTTTCTACTTTTTAAGCCTGGAATGATGCAAGACAAGGAACCAGCAGGAGAGCCAGGTCAGTTCATGCAGAAGGCATGTAGCCAGTACCACAGAAGAACCACTGGTCAGTCCTACAAGAACACAGGAGTATGGTCCGAAGAGTTCACTGTAGGAGGCAGGGACCAGATAAAAAGTATTTGCATTCTCCCCTCTTTACTGTAGATAGTTTTCCAGTTTCTGGGTGTGCTCTTTTTCTGGAGCTAGGTTTTATAAAAGAGGAGAACGTGGCCCATTTTCCCAGCCCTCAACATACAGTGGGGCACTCGCAGCAGCCACTGATCGGAGACTGAATTGGCTGCAGTGTTCCCACTAACGCTGCCAATGTTCATATCCAGTCCCCACCTGTTCTGTGATGTGAGACCATCCTAGCTTCCCTCCTTGCAAACCTAATAAAACGATGTGATATCCTCCCAAAAGCAATTTGAAATTTAATTTTTTCCTTGAGCATTAAACAAATAACAAAACACAGCTCTTACCATGTGCTAGGTACTATTTAAAGGACCTCCCAAATATTAATCTCATGAATTATCATAACAATCCATCAAGGAGGTTCTGGTGCTATCTGAATTTTACAGATGGGGACAGTGAGTCACAGAGCCTTCTAAAGGTCACATGGATGCTCCATATGGTCCTCAGAACAGCACTATGAATTGGCTGCAGTGAGAGAGCAAACCCGGAAGACAAGAATAAGAGAGCTGTAGTAGAATCCACTAGACTAAAGCTAGGGTCCCTACACTCACATTCTCTCTTGCCACTGAGAGGAGGCTCAGTGGCTTATGAGAGGACTTAAAAATGACTGTTGCCACGGCCTGTCTCTCCCTTAACATTTTTATAACTGAAGTGTTTATAACTAGAAATGAATGCTTGCGTAAACGATCAGGCATTACGCAGCCCCCACAACACACATAGGATACTCACAACAACTCTGGTGTAGACTTCTTCAGCAAGGTCAGTGCTCTGGAACTTCTGTTCTGTAGGAAATGTGTACTTGTTCAGCCACTCCAAAAGTGGCAGGTCTACGTTGCTTCCAGCAAAGGCGTATTGAGGAGCGTGGATGTGTGTATCAACAAGGCCCGGCATGAAGAACTCACTGGGAAGTAAAGAGAGGAAAGAAATCATTGGAGAGCATCTTTAGGCAAGGGTTTTGTTCGTCCTGCACATTTACAACTCTAAATTTTCTTATTTTTAAAGAGATCAGAAAATAAGAATAAAATTCTGCTAGAAGAGAGAGCGCCTAAGTTACAATGGTTGCAGCTCTAGTCAGAGGTCGTGGAGGGAGGAAAGCATAGAAGTGCACAGATGCCGAGCCACTGTAGGAGAAGAAAGAGAAGCCCCGGCCACATCCTACCACTCTGTTCTTCCAACTGGACAGAGAGTAGAGGTGGGTATAGGGTCTTCAAGCTTCAAGAACTGGGCTGAGGGACAAAGACACATGTCACAATGGGGGAATAAAGATGAAACCAATAACTTAAGGCTCAGTGGTCCCCTTCATCTTAAAAGACTGCAAGAAATCCTGTCCTCCATGTGTCCAAAGGCTGAACTCTCAACAGAAGCATCAGGAACATGCCTGGACTGCTTTGAGATCCCTGGTCTTTGCCAGGAGAGTACAGACATGGACTGTTGGTCTGAAGGTGAAGTAAGGAGGGGTTGTGATGCCGTCACCACCATTCTGCTCCAACTCTTTTCCTTTCCTTTTGGAGACATGATTTTGAGGTGGAGCCCAGGCTGGCACTGAACTCACGCTACTCCTACCTCCACCTCCTGAATGCTGAGAAGGCAGGCATGCACCACTGTGCCCAGCTTTCCATTCTTGCCTCTGATCGGCTGAGCCTCCCCAGCTACATTTCTGTTTATTTTTATACCAACGGGTTCTGGATAGATATTTTTAAGTTTTCAGAAGCACTATCCACAGAAGGGAAGAAAGCAAATGCTAGCAGGCGCATAAAGCTCATCTAAAGAGCTAATTCATGTCCCCTGGGAATTCACTGCATCCACTCATCCAAACACATATTCATTGAGGGATGATGTCTACTCCACTGCTCTCACCTAGAACACCTGGGCCATCACCCACGGAACTGGAACTCAACACTTGACGCTACAAGAAGAAACCCTTAGCCAGCAAATGTGATGCATCCATATATCCAGATGTAAGATGCAGGCAAGAGCAGCTTTAAAATGCTCTATGTTAAAAGGGGAGCTAGAAATAGGAATGAGGCTGTGGGGCAAGCAGCTAACACTTACTGAGGGTGTATATGTACTAGAGATGGACACAGTTTCCTCTGAGCATTGTGACACTGACGGTAGGCTGCTTGCTATAGCAGTTACATACATATATTCATATGCTAGATCAGACTGCCTGAGCGAGGCTCGGCCACTAACAAGCAGCGGGATATGTGTCATGTGACGTAGTCTCCCTGTTTCTCACCTTCACTATGTGAAAAATGAGGAGAGGGTTATGATCATAGAATTGTGGGGATTGCACACAAGAGTGGAGCCTAGCAAACAAAAGCATCAGTAAATGCCAGTAGTGGTGATAAGATTGTGTTCTCAACATATGGAGTAGGACAATGGTGTTCTCATTTATATAACAATAAATGTAAGCTCAGGAAATATCCTTAGATTGTAAAAACGAATCATTAACTTGTGAACTTTGGAGGGAAGTCTTGACCTTGGCAGCTCCCCTCTAGGCTCAGTACTCTTGTTCACTATACTCTATGTGACAGACAAAGAACAGTGACACCTGATGAGTATGTAGGAAGGCATCAAGGGCATCTACAATGTGAAATGTGTCAGTAACTGTCCCCTCTGGCAGCCTCTGTCCTTGGGACTCTTACTTTCTCTACCACCAGAAACTGAAATATCTTGGAGTTCACATGCAGTCGGGTGCTCATTAGATGGTGTTTCCCAAACGTGTTTAGGAAACTGTGAAGACTTGTGGGGAGTCTACAGAGAAGTAAGACATCTCTCCACCTTCAGAGACTTTATGATATCTCCAGATATTAGGGGCCTGTGTATTTCATAGAGAGACTGAGACAGAGACAGAGAGAGACACACAGAGATTTTGTAACACAGAGGCTCTTAGTGAATAATTTCGCCCTTAAGTATCTCCTCGGGAGAATAAAGCTTAAGTTTATACAACAGGTTGGGCAAGAATGTTTGCAGCAGCTTTGTTCAGCTCATAGCCCCAAACTGGAAACAATATAAATAACTGTCATGGAAAAAAAACAGATAAACAAACTGAGTCCTAATGGAATACTACTCAACAGGAAAACAAAAAGCGACTACTCTTACAATAAAATGAATCACTACCAAAATATGATGTTGAGGGGCCAGATAGATGGCCCAGTGAATAAAGTGTTTTCTGGGCAAGCATAAGGACCAGAGTTTGAATCTCTAACACCCACATAAATACCATGAGAGCATAGTAGCCCCCCTTTAATCCCAGCACAGCGGAGGCAGTGGTAAGGGACCTCCAGAACATGCTAACTGAGTAGACCAGCTGAACTGATAAGCTCTGGATTTCAATAAATCCAGATATGGGTGATAGAGAGAGAACTGGGCATATTTCACAGCAAAAGTCAGGGAACTGATAAGCTCTGGATTTCCCTGAGCAATAGGTGGAAAATGACAGACTCTGGCTTCTACATGTGTGCATGCATGTGCACATGCTCACATCCCTATACAAACACACACAAAAGAAAAAAAAACATGAGTTAGGAGACTCCTGCAGCCATTCACCAAGTTTCTGAATAAAGGTCATGGTAATGGGATCAGAAAAGCAAGTGACAAATATGAGAGGAAGAATTTAACATTTTATCACTCCCTAGAGGGAAATGAGATGAGTCAGAGAGATAGTTTGAGCATATGAGGGTGAACACACAAAGTACAGAGAACCTAGTTGAAGAGTCAGGTGTGTAGGGTCTTGTGATGTAAGTTTAAGCCAAATGTCAAAGTATGACACAGTAGACTGTTTCCTATTTCTGTAACAAACTACCTAAGAGTGGATACTTTGCTTTTTGAAAGAGGCTCAAACTTCTGGAAATGTATATTCATGACCTAGGCATGACAACACACAGAGAACTATACAAATAACCAGCTGCATACAGAATAAACCAACTGTGTGGGGTAGACTCGCCTTAATAGAATACATTCTCAAAAGGACTCCCTCATTTTGCAAGACCGCCAGCAATCATCTCCAGCCAGGTCCCTCCTCTCAAAATTTACCACTTCCCAACATCGTTGCACTGGATCCAACTTCCAGCATATGAACACACTAAAAACCCTAGCTAGACCTTAGCTTGTGGCCTCTGGGTGTCTAGGAAGTTGCTGAAGATTTGGCGTAAGCGGTCACACAAGATTTAAAGACAGGGTTCAGGGTTGAGGAGCTTCTCTACAAGCTGCTAATGCCAGAAATTTTCTGTAGAAATGAAGCTAACTCTTGAGTGTCAGTATTCATTTAAGGATGAGAAAGGAAGAGAAGGTGGTGATGATTGACATTGGCAGAACTGTTGTCAAGAAAATAGAGGGGACCCAGGATACAGAGATATCAGAGACAGTTAAAAAAAAAAAAAGGAGGCAGGCAGGGAAGTGACCAGTAACAAAAATCTGAAGGCAAGATGTATGAAGCCTCAAAGAGACTATGGGACCTCTACTGCAGTGAGCCCATGGCATTCAACATCAAAGGAATTCACTCCAGAGTCTCAGGCTGCTTTAGTTCTGTCCAAGGTGCTGAGGAGTGCTGCACTCTAGATACGGGTGATAGAGAATTGGGCACATTTCACAGCAAAAGTCAGGGAACTTTTTTTTTTTTTTTTTTTATTCAAGGGAAACCCATGTGTGCTAAAAGGAGCAAAGAGGAAAAGGCAAAGGCAGTGTTTGAGGGTGCAATCTTCAAGAGCAGAAGACAGGCTATCGAAGGACTCACTGCATCCTGTGTAGCTTTGCCCCAACACAGGAAGCACTGGAACATGACACCAGCCAAGTCCACAAGGTGAGTGTCAAGGGTGAGTCTGGGGCTTGCGAGATAAAGATGCAGGAGTGTGGGATGTGAGAGAAGCAGGTGGAACAAAGTCCTTAAGCACACCACCTCATTTTACAGAGAGCAAGACGCAGCTCGGGGATGATTACAGACTTGCAACTTGTCAATGACCTGGGCCAAGGTTAGAAGTCAGTTTACCATTCATAAAATGACTTGGAGCTGGATGGTAGATATCAGGACCCAACATTAGACAGAGCAAAGAGGTGGTCCACTGTGTATACCAGAAGGAGATGAAGAAGCTCTCCTTCCATCACTTTTCAACTTTTTCCATCCCCATCTCACGTTAGTCAGCATAATTCCCTTAGAACATCAACTTCACATTTTAAATCTGAAATAGTGAGCTAGCCTTATAAAAATCAAGAAAAAGAACAATATACAACCCTATATAGAGTAATCAGAACACCTACCCATCTTTTATATTTATTTTTACTTATCTTTATTTTTGCATTGCTGGGAATTAAACCCAAGGACTTCCTATATAATAAGCATGTGTTCTATCACTAATCAACATCCACAGTTCCATGTCCCACCCCCACGTCTCATTTCTTTTTTGAGGTGTTGTCTCAATATGTAATCCAGACTAGCCTTGAACTTGCCTCCGCCTCCAAGTGTGGGGATTACAGGCCTATGCTGGCACTTCCCACACTTCCACTCATATTATAAATGAGTTGCTGGGAGAAGCCACCCAGTCAGAACAGTTGACTGGAGGCTAAGGCCCATGTCACCCAATCTGTTTGATACCATCACTAGTTAAATGAGCTTCTCACTGCATCAACCTAAAGTCGCTTTCCAAGCTTTAAATGTGTTTTCAGAATGAAAATGGTAGTTCCACTTTTATTTGGATTTGAAAAAAATAGCCTTTTGAAATTAGATAAAAATATTTGACCTTAAGACAAGTGTTCTCCCTTATGTAAAAGAAATCAACCAGGCTATTGAGACAGTTCCACCACAGGAAACACATTTTATATAGATACTAAAGACCACAAAAATGTCAAGTCAAATGCACTCTGGACATAGATCTTCCCTAAGCATACTGTCGGAGTGGTTGTTCCTCAGACTCTGTTCCTTGATGGTTTCCCTGCTTCATCCCCACCCTCCCCCATGCTTATTTGGGGATAACAACTTGCCAAACTTTAATACTGTACACAAGATACCCAACAGATGTTTGATAAAGTAATGACAGCAGCCTCTGGTCCTCAAAGTTTCTGTCCTTCAGATTGCTTTCCTCTCACCCATCTTCCCCACTGATGGCCAATTTCTAAATCAGAAAGCTTCCCTCTCTCATTGTACTTTTCTGATCACTTGAACGTTGGTACTGGCTCCCAGCAAAAGGGAAGATGTTGGCAAAGACTTACTGGTGGCTCAGCTCTCTGATCTCACATGGTTTGAAGCACCATTCTTTGGCCAGCTTTTCTTGCTGAGATGATTCTTCTAAAAACACTATCTTTAAGAGAAAAAGGGAAAGAATCGGATATTAGCAAATCGTAGCCATTTGTTAACACTAAACACACAAATTCTTCAAAGGAGACTATAGTGATGCTGAGTGGATTTTAAAAGATATTTGGTACCAAATGGGATTGAGTTTGGAGGCAAAAAAAAAATGACAATAGTTTGCATTTGGTCATCCATAAAAGTAAAATGCATACATATTCTCATCTGCAAAAATGTAGACCTGAGATTTCAGACGTGTTCTTCTGAAGACTCACTGATGGGAACCAGGAGCATCATTTCTCCTTTATTAATGTGATTAAGGGAAACACTGTTGTGCAAAAACACCCAACTTAAACCTAATAAGATTGCTGTTAGCCTGTTATGGGAAACACTAATTCATACTTTACAAGGCTAATTTGGAGAATAAATGTGATGATTCTGGGGATGAAGTTAGCATATGCCTGGAACACAGTTAAATGACCAGGTGTACTGTGGCTGCTTTCTCTGTAAGCAGATTGCTCAGCAAGAAAAGATAGGAAGTCACAAGGATAGAATGCAGGAAATGGCACCTTGGTTTGGTTGGTTTGCTTGCTTTGTTTTGCTGTGATAGGAGACGACATGATAGGCAGGTGCTCTACCACCAAGCCAGATCACAGGGCTCTTCCTGTTTTCATTTTAGATGCAACATTATGAGAAAAAAAGTGTTTAAGTAAAAATTAAAATTTGAAAAACTTTTACAAAGTAAAAAATTGTTTATCTAGTGAAGTGAGAATTAAGGAAATGTACCTCAGGAAAAAAATAATTGTATAGCTGAAAAGAAAACATTGATTTCTTTGTTCATTGAGACACACCTTAAAAATTGTGATATTGATCAGAAGCAATTCCTAAAGTAAAATAAGTAGATGATTATAAAGATTAAACTTTTAAAAATGTTTAAATCAATAAACATTTTAAAAAGAGGAATCAACACTCATCAGAGCCTATACACAATTTTGTAAAAAGCCATAAATTAGAATTTATCAATACTTTTTCAGAACTGATGTATTATAAACATCGTAAGTAAGTAGTATAATATAACACTTCTATACACATATTTGAACTAGATAATGAATAAATGTTTTTGAGCACAATAAAAATGGACAAAGTTTAATCTGGAGAGATGTAAACCAAATGGGAAAACTGAGGCAATTTTGCTACCCCTGTGGAAAACTTATGGTCAACAGTGACTCTCTATGATTAGCACACCCTTTGCAGATGAAAATCCTTGTGAAATAATATATTATATAATATGTAACCCCTATACCTGACATCTTGTGATATTTTGCTAGTACTGTGACCTCTGCTGTCAACAGAACCAACTGAATGGGAAATGAACTAATTGCTTATCACCTAATAGACCATTAAAAATAACTGGCCATTGATACATATTTTAAACAAATAATTTAAAAGTCAAAAGAACCAGTCAATATTGCTATAATAAATCTATTCTTACCCCAATTATTATGATTTATATGAAAATGGTTTTCAACACTGATATTTATGAAAATGGAAAATAAGAGAAATTAAGCTGCCCTATTTAATGTCTGCAACCAGTAATACTCACTGACCTATTATGTAATTGTAGAAAAATCTTTTTATTTGCATATAATAAATTACTTTTCAATACATATAATAGACATTTCAAAACTTCCTCGTGTTCCTGGGAAATTTTAAATGTTTCAATTTATGCCCATGAATGGTATAATGATAGATGTTCAGTAAGACTTCCCAAAAGAAAATATACTACATTAGATTAAAACTGTGCAAGGGTTTAGACCAGAATTCATAACTCAGTAGGAAAAGGGGCAAGGTATAGCATTTCAGACCATTAAAAAGAAGAAAGTATATTTGGGACTCACTATGTTACCTTGACAGGTCCAAAATTGCTATGTTGACTAGGCTGGCCTTGAACTCATGGAGATCTGCCTGCCTCTGCCTCCCATGTGCTGAGATTAAAAGCACATGTCATACTGCTCCTTTCCCCATCCAGAACATTTTAAAGATTGATATCATGGTTTAATTTGAACAAATATATATTCAAAAATTTCTAGAAATAATGGGTTCTGTACATATTTACATTCAACAAGTCATCTAAAGCACCAGCTTTTAAATGTTTGAAATGATTAAAACAATAAAGAAATATTTAGTGAATGGCAAATTATCCTTTATATTAATATTAAAGTATCTTTATAAAAACACATGTATAATGACATTCTTGATAATAGTATGGTGAGGGTATAGGTATGGGTGCACACATGAACATGTATGTTGAAAGGATTGTATATGTATTAATAGTAGCTGTCTCTTTATTGAAAACAAATGATGGTCATTTCACTTTCTTCCTCTCACCATAAAGCTAATTCTACTTACAATGCATGGAAAATGGAAAATGCAAACCCCCAGTACTAAAATCTAGTCTCCACATGCAGAGCCTATGGCTGCAGAGTTAAAATACACCAGACAGGTGAGGAATGAAACGGACACGGAGAGGGGGAGCATGCTGAGCTGCTTCCACCACTGCATCAGAGGGGGAAAATGGTGTGGGCAGGAACAGTCTCGAAGAAATGTCACAATCTGATGGTGATAGGAATGAATTGGTACTTGATAAATAACCAGGGTAGATGGAAAGGGACGGCAGGGGTAGTGCCAGCAGTGGGGGGGGGGAAGCAAAAGCAACAAGGGGCACTCCTGGTAAAGACCAGCTGGCAATGGCATTGGAGCACCAGGTTAGAGAACTTCAATTCACAATCCAAGGGTTCCATTTTTTTTCTTGCTCTTCTTTTCATATTTATTCATTCAACACTGTCTGTGGACCTCTTGTTAAGTAGCAGGGATTGGGAGCCATCAATTCATAGTGACTATAACACATAAGACATTTGGTAGGGAATGTTGCAATGCAAAGTGAATGATGAACGGACTAACGGTTCTATGTGATGGTCTTGCAGAGAGGTGCTATGTAAGCCTACATTTTTCTCAAGAAGGTTGGGGTGAGTAACTAGAATAATTGAGAGCATCAAAAGATCAACATAGGATATGTTCAGTATGTTCAGAAACACCACACACACCTGTGGAGACCCAGAACAGGCACTAGACAAGAACAGAAGGAATATGCCAGACCATAAATAATCAAGAGTTGTAAGTCATGTTCACCCTTCAGATTTATTTTTAAGAACTCTCTAAAAAGAAAATCTAGTGAAAAATACAACTGATGCATTCTTCATGGTGAAATGGCCTCCTCACTCCTAGACAGTCGGGGTTCATGATTCCATTCACTTGCTCACTCATTTAAGTGCCTGGCATGACCCAAAGGCTTCCGCCTTACAGGCCATGGTCTCCATCTGGCCAAACTGTCAATTACATACACAAATCATTAAAAACAAGGTTTCCAAAAGCCGTAGAGAGTTCCAGCTGGCAGGGGCTTTCTCAGCCAAACCCTTCGTTTTCCAGATGAGGAACCAAAGTTCCTTCTGCTAAGCAAACAAGGCCAAGTGCCTCTTACTTGAAATGAGGGCTGTTTAGGATGAGCAATAGTGATAATGTCAGAAATACTGAAGCCAAAGGCAGATGAGTAGTGACTATCAGTGCATGACACAAGTCTCTGCAAGATGCAGGCTTCAAACACCAGATGGAAAATTTGGGCAGAACGCTTGTTGCCATGGAGTAGAGTAAACTTCTGGACAACCGTGAAACAGCTCAGCTACACAGCAGAAGGGGGCAGCTTCTGTCTGTACTCATCACACAAACCTGCTCAGGTCGCTGTGGGGGGATGTAAGACCAAACCAAAGGTATTCACTTCAGAGATTTCTGAGGGCCCTGGCAAAGATGCACATTGGTATATTAGCACAATTCGTGATGAACTGACGAAAGGCAAAATGAGATTGGTTTGAAAAACAAATCAGCCTTTCAAGGTAGAATGGGGTGAACATTACCAAAAAGTCACCGAAAACTACCATGAAGGGTTTAGACTTTCTGATACCATATTCTTTTTGTGAATGAGAGTGCAGAGGAGGCTGTGACCATCCCAGGCGCAGAGCACACACAGGGGTATTTGCTGTACAATCCATCTGCCTAGAGGTTTTTCCAGACAGTTGCCTGGTTGTCTGGTAATATAAATCAAAGGGGGCAGGAAAATTTCCCCACCCATCTCTGCTGGAAGCCTCCTTCCCCACCAGGTGCCAGGCCAGCTCACTGAACCCAAGGCAAGACTGCCCCCCACACCCCGCCTCTGTCTGCCCAGCATAACCCCAACCACCCCTCCTCCTTGCCACCTATATCCCAGCCCACACCTCTGTTGGAAGCCTGCTACCCTATCAGAGGCCAGGCCAGTTCCCTCAAAAAAGCACCACCCCATCCCTCACTTCCTGCCCTGACCTCGCCCACCCAGCCAACTCTGACTTCCCTTCCTCTCCTCATCCTACCACAGCTCACACTGCTGGCAGAAGACTCTTATACCAACCGGAAGCCAGGCCAGCATCCTTAACCCCAGAAAACCTCCGATTAAAGCAGACCTCACAAACAGGATCTAAAATTCCTTTCAGCAGGAGAGACATCTTCAATGGATTCATCCTCCAGTCATCAAAAGTCATTGAAAATGAGCTGGACTCCTTTCCACTACATGCTAAAATGCCATTTCAGTCACTGTGACACTGTCTACCCAACTCAGATGTAGAAGTTCACCACAGGCTAGGAGTTTGAAGAGATGTCTCAACAGTTATGAGCATGCACTGGCTACTCTTACAGAAGACCCAAGTTTAGTTCCCAGAATCCCTGTCAAGTGGCTCACAGCCCCCTGTAACTCCAACTCCAAGGAGATTCAACACCCTCTTCTGGCCTCTGTGTGCATCCACACACATGAGGCATGCACTCTCACACACATGCATAAATCCTGCCCAGCCTTCCCCTATGGACTTCATGTCCATAGATTTGACATTTGCCTTGATATTTTATGTAGTTTTAGTTCTCCTAAGACACCATGAGGCTCAACATTGATTGTGAAGTTGATTGTATTAGGGTTACCTACTAGATTAATGAAGCGTCTGTGTCTGTAAGGGTATTTTTAGAGACATTCAGATGATGAGGTCTCTGATCCCATGAATGACTAGTCCCTTGATGGGCCCATGAAATGATGATATTGTTGAGAGGTGATGGAAGGGAAGATGTGGGGCCTTGATGGAGGAAGTAGGTGTCTGTCTTTCCCTGGCCTTTTTCTCTATGATCCTTCTCTGCTTCTTATCTACCAAAAAGACAAACCAGAGTATCACCTCATTGATGTTCTTCTCAAAATCCACAGACTAAGCTCTGTGAAACCATGAGCCCCAAATAAATCTTTTCTCTCTTGTTTCTGTCAAGTACACTGGTCACGGCAAAAGTGAATCACGACACACCCGAGTCAGTGTGTCTAAAGCCAGAACCACGGTTTTCTTCCTAAAACTGACCCATTTCCAGAATTCCTGATCTAGAGAATAAAACCACAGTCCACTCAGGGTACCTTTCAAAGACTTAGGGTGTAGTTGTTTCTTAGTCCAAGCATAATCTCAGAGACTTTTCATTGCATTTAGGATAAATAAAAAATGTCCAAGACATGGTTTACAGGTCTGAATGGCTTCTCTCTTACCTGCCTCTCTAGCCTACATCTGCCAAATCTCACACCTTGCTCTCTCTGCCATGACAACACCCCTTAATATCACTCCTCAACTTCAAGCACACCCACTCCGCACTAAAGGTCCTCACAGCTCCAGACACCTCTCAGTGTCTCGTTTGTGTGTGGAGAATGCATACGGCTGTGGGTGCATCCACATGGGCACACTCGAGGCCAGAGACACATGCTGGGTGTGTTCTTCCATCACCCCTTGCCTTACTGCCTTGGGGCAAAATCTCTCACAGGGCTAGAAGCTCACTTTTTTTTTTTTTTTTTTTTTTTTGGCGAGGCCAGTTGGCCTGTGAACCATGGGGCTTCTCCTGTCTCTTTCCCTACTGCTGAGGTGACAGATAGACACAACCATAGCTAACCTTTTAGGTGTTAGGGATTCACACTCAAGCACTCTTTGTGTACAGCAATTGTTCATATGGACTGAGCCACCACCCCAGTCCATCTCTGCCTGTCTTCTTATCTAGAAACTGGAAGTCAGACTTGTGAACACAGAAGAATGAACTGAAACAACACACGTAAAATTCTTAGCACTCTTGCATGGCGGGCATCACATAACTCAGAATTTTTGAATTTTTTTTACACACTCAATCTAATTATTTTACATTTTCACCAATACCTTCTTCATATATGTCTGTCCCATTAGGTGGAACATTTCATAAGTGTGAAATGCTCATTTCTAGTCATGTCACACTCCCAGGGCCTGATGCAGCCTCAAAAGGTTAGAAATGAACCATAGAGGCTCTGGAATGTTTTGAAACATCACGCTAACGTGCTTAGCATTTATCCGCTACTTGGCATTACCAACCTATTGCCTACGGCTACATGCATTTCAGGATAGGTATGAAAAGAGCCTAAACATCAAATCATTGCATAAATGTATACTTTGTTACTTTTGTATCATGTATGAATGTTTTATCACAAGTGGGCAGTGCTTACAGAGAACAGAAGAGGCTGTTGGATGCCTTGGAACTAGAACTACAAACAGTTGTGAGCTGCCATGTTGGTGCTGGGAATTGAACCCTCATCCTCTAGAAGAGCAGCCAGTGCTCTTCACTGCTGAGACAGTTTTCCACCTCAAACACAAAAATCTTAAACTTACCTTCCAGTTTTAACATTATGAGATGTTTCTGACGGGTTTTTGTGACTTGTCTGCACAACTCTCAAGACTGAGCCTTGTAGATGACAGTTTTGAGAGACAGGGTCAAAAAGATGGACATATAAATAAAAAGGAATGATTGCAAGGTGTGTTAAGTAGAACACTTGGGGACAGCCCTTTGTTGATCATTTGAAAGGTCAGATGCAACAGTCAGTGTAGAGAAGAGCAGAGAGAGAAGAAAGAGGTGAAAGAGATGTCAAGATCTTTGCATGAAGGATAAAGTAACACCTCAGACTTAGGGCTGATTTACAGTTTGGAGGAGTGAGGGGAGGTGGGAAGAAATGAGAAACCAGTTAGACTAGAGAGTCACCAGCCCTACCCTAATCTAGCCTAAGTCCCCAAGGAAAGAGGAGAGGGTATGAGGAAGGCAGTATCAGGAGAGACAATGGCCAACTTTGTCGGAACTAATGGAAAACACCAACTCAAGACCACAGAAAGAACGAACACTTCATTCTACACAGCATAATGAGCTGCAGGCGCAAGGCAAAGAACACAGTCTCAGAAGCAACAATACAAGTTCAAGAGCAGCTGACAATGGTTTGCAAAATGCTCAGAGAAAAAATAATTGTCCTCTTAGGTTTCTCTCCAGCAGAATTGCTTTTGAAGGACAAAAGCACAATAAAGATGATTTTTAGATTTTAAAAGCTAAGGGAGACAGATCTGAGGTTGGGGGAAGGCAAGTGCCTGCCACTTCAGCACTGAAGAGACGCAGGCAGGAGGATGACAAATTCAAGGCCATTTTGGACTACACAGTGAGTTCCCAGCCAGCGTGAACTATATATCAAGACCTTGCCTGAGCAAACTAACTAAACAGATTCTAGAGGAATTTTGGAGACCAGCAAGCCTACACATTAGGGGAATTCCAGAAGGTGGGTTTCAAGCGATCTCCACAAAGTTAGGCATTATGGAAAGACCAAAAGAATGATTAGAGAATCAAAACTGATAAGCTCTAAGTTTGAGGCATGAATATTGCAAATATTATCATCTCCAGTGTTAATGAATTAGAAAACACTAGATTGGGCTGAAGAAAATGTCATGAATGGAGAACACAGAAGAATAACAAGGCTTGGTCACATCTGTAGGCTTCCACAGACTCTGGTCTTCTTGCTCATTCTGCTGTCTGACTGACTGCCTTCCCAAGCATGAATCCCACATTGCCTCAGCTTTTAGCTGGTGCTCTCCCTGCCTCAGAATGCCATTCCCTACCTAACTTTGGTCAGGCTGCAAGTCCTAACTCAGATGTCACCTCATCTGTGAGGATCTATCAAAATAACCTTGTCAGGACCAGCTTCTTCTACTCCATATTCCCTGGCATCTCCTTTGTTCTTAGTGGGCCACTATTGTCTGTTAAAAATAATAAGCAGGAAGGTATGAGAAAATAGAGGGTCCTTTATACTTCCAGTGGTCCACAAATACTTAAATTGCTTTAAGGATCAAAATTAAAAATGAATAAGACACAAGATGATTATATTCATCATTATAATTTATCAGCATGAGTCTTAAATTATGTATAAAGTATGAATAATGCAAATTATGTATTTGTATATACACAATATACATCCCAATTATATCTATTTCATTTTAAGGAGGGCATCATGAAAGTCTTAATTATAGCCATATTCCACAGTATTTTTAAATTTGTTTAAAAATAAAAGTGTGGTCCCCAGTCCCCTAATCAACAGTATTCTTAAATAATTTTTAATTAAAATGTTTGAGGTGGGCAAAACATTTTCATGTGTGCTGCCTCACTTTACCGTTCAGTATCTATCACAGACAATCTGTGTTATCATCAGCCATGTGCACCTCCCAGGAACTCCCAGGAGACAATGTGTCTTTATCTTTGTAACCCTGTCACCCACCACAGCCCAGCACACAGTAAGCACTCAATACATAATTACAGAATTTGAAGCTCTTGATGATTTGCTCACAATAGAAAATGATTTCCAAAACTCAGACAAAGGGATAGGCAGAGACCCAACTGAGATGGCTGCTCTGATTGCTCATTTCGCCAACTTCTAAGATGTTGCCAACTCATGCTCACATAATCCTCTGAGAAACAGAGTCCCTTCTAGAGCGCAGCTATCCCAACTTGTAAGCTGAGAGGTTTTTTTTCTGTATTATTTAACTTATAAACTCTCCTTTATATACAGCTTATCAAAAAACCCTGCTATTGGGTCCCGAGAAAACCGGTTGGGGTGGAAAGGGGCAGCTAAGCTTTATTTTTCTCCAGGTCTTTCACACCCATTCCTCACTTCTCCAGCTACCGCTTGCATCCTCCTGGAGGGTCACATCCACCAACCGGCACTCTGCCTCTAAAGTCCCTGTGTATCAATGTCCCGTTCCAAGCTCTCCAAGAAAATTAGCTAATTAGCTCAGTACATTAGTACATGCACACTCATGCACAACAGTGTTCACTGGTCAAACCCAATACACTTTTCTTGTAGATAGCAAAACAAATGACCTTTGATGTCTAATGTTCAGTATTAACATGAAAATGCATCTTGTTGGTTCACCTGTTTGTCATTTTTTTCTCCTTTCAACCTGCTTGGTCACTGGGACACAGCTGCACAGACTTAACAGAGTTCCGGTACAAGGGTACTTCCTGTCTGTGGAGTTGCAGTGCTCACTAGCTCCATAAATTTCGGGGTCATGGCGAGGCTTTCTGTCATGACCAGTGTGCTGCCTGGTTTTCTGTCAACTTGACACAGACTAGAGTCATCAGAGAGGAGGCATACCTATAGGGCATTTTCTTGATTAGTGATTGATGGGCAGAGCCCAGCCCTCTCTGGGTGGTGCCACCCCTGGGCTGGTAGTCTTGGGTGTTATAAGAAAGCAGGCTGAGCAAGCCATGAGGAGCGAGCCAGTAAGCAGCACTCCTCCATGGCCTCTGCATCAGCTTCTGGGTCCAGGTTCCTGCCCTGCTTGAGTTCCTGTCCTGACTTCCTTTGATGATGAACTGTGATGTTGAAGCATAAGCTGAATAGCCTCTTTCCTTCCCAAGTCCTTTGGTCACAGTGTTCATCACAGTAATAGTAACCCCAACGAGGACAGTTAGGAATGCTGACCGGGAAAGCAAAGGTGATGGCAGAGATCCAACATCCTCTTCAAGACTCATCCTCCAGTGGCCTAGCTTTCTACCATGAGGCACAACTTCTGAAAGGTTCCTCCAGCTCCCAACCCTGCCACCAGCTGCAGCCAAGCCTTGACTCTGTGGGTACCTGCCATGCTAATCACAAAGCCATTCCCAGTTTCTCTGGAAAAATCAAGTATCTTATACTAGCTTATTTTTACCTGGCGACTAAATCTGAGAGGTTAAGCGATAGCGGAAAAGCTAAATGTGGTCCTGTCTGTTTCTACTCAGCAGAACTCCAAAGGCTCCGTGCCTGTAGTTTTCAGACTGTCTTTAAGTCACAGAGGGAAACATACTCCAATTTGATTTATGGGTCCTGTTTATAAAGTCGACAGTAACATACAAAGACATGATGCTGGCTATCTAGGAGCACACCTTCAGAACAGTCAATTTCAGCAAGATCATGATTCCACTTATAAAAGGATAGATTTTTAAAAGTTTATGTGGGGGTTTGCCCGCACATATAGCTTGTGCATCATAAGCTTGTAGTACTCTCAGGAGGGCAGAAGAGGGCACCAGATCCCCTGGGACTGCCTTTACAGATGGCTGTGGACTGCCATGTGGGTGTCCGGAATCGAACCCAGGTCTTCTGGAAGTGCAGCCAGTACACTTAAACATTGAGCCATCTTTCCAGCCCCCAAATAGATTTTGTTTTATTCTTAATATTTTTTAAAACAAAATAACCAGACAATTTTCTCCTGAAAATTCAGATGCAGGGAATTCTTACCTGTGCTCAGGTCTGGAAGACAAACTTTTTTGTAATCACTATTTTTTTCTGACGAATATATTCCAGTAAGAATATTTCATGTGACACGATATTGTCTCCTTGTTTAAGTTCTCTTCATGATGGTTCTCAAATAAGCTAGGTGCTTGGTGTCACAAGATCCACACTTTATAGGCTTTATTGAATGGCCTCCTTAGTTCAACTTCTGTGGCTAAGAAAAGAAACTCGGAGCAAGCCCAGCTCCTGACCTTGTAAGTTCTTCCCCTGTGTAAAAGTCCTGGCTGCATACAACATTTAGTTGACTCTCCTGCACTTCCAAAAGCTTAAGCCCACCTCAGCTAACTCTAATGTCCTAAGGGGGGGTTGAGGGTGTGGCTAGAGTCGTTGTCTACCATGTATGTAATTCTAGGTTTGCTCCTCAGCTTTATAAAGACAACATAAAGAGATATATGATACTAGATGGGTCTAACATGTAATGACAACATGAACAGTGTCATTGTGAATAATTAGAAATTTGCTCTTTCTGTCCAGAAAATTAATGTCCTTGGAACATAACATAACATAATCTCCTCAGAAAGTTCATTGACATTTGAAGTTTACCCTGGCAAGATAGTAAGCCAAAAGACAATGAAAACACACAGGGACTGGTGACATTACCCTAAGACTATCATGAACCTCCAAGCATTAGGACACCAGTATAATATGTAATTTTTCCCTTAGCAGAACAGCTATAAACAGCCTGTAGAATCAGGCTGTCAGACTGAACATGCCTTCAATAAGGAGCTCAAACTATTAGTGACTGTTTCTTCGTCTAAAAAAAATTGATATAAATAATATTTAGTTTCCAGGGGCCCTTTAATGAGCGAATAAATTAAATCTTGAATCAGCGCCTGGTGTGTGGTAACTGTATTCACCAGTCTTCCCTCACTGTGACAAAGTCCATGAGATAATCTGTTTCTGAGGAAAAGGTTTACGTTGGCTGTCTATTCCAGCCCATGGGTACCTGGGCCTGTAGAGCTGCAGTGCATTATGGGTGTGAGCGTGTGGTAGAGAAGCCATTCTCACTTCATAGTGGCCAAGAAGCAAAAAGAAAGAGAAGAAAGGTCTGGGGTAAAAATATCTTCAAGCCATGATCTGAGTTTCTCCCCCACTAGAGCTTTCCTGAAGGTTCCACCACCTCCCAGTACCACTGCCCGCTAGAGACCAAGTCTTTGAGAGACATGGGGTTATACAACAATTTACAGTTACTAGAAAAAATCATTTTCTGACCCATTCCACAGATATTTGCAGAGCTTGTTCTATATCCCAAACTACACGACCCCGCTGTATAACTAGTGTGAGCAATGTCTTCTCACAGAATCCATAGACACAGCAGCAGCAACGCCTGGGAAAATAGACTACTTTCATAAGAGGACATCTTTCTTATTCACAAATGGTCTCAAAAATATTATGTTTCATGAAAATGCTAAGCTTTGGTTGCTTTTCAACTGCTTTTTCCTAAACTTTAGTGTGTGTGCACGCACATGTGCGTGTAAGAGCACTCACAAGATAGAGAGTGCATCTAATCCCTTAGAGCTGGGCTGACAGGTGGTAGCGAGTGCCTGCCATAGGTACTGTGACCTTAACTCCAGCCCTCTGGAAAAGCAGTAAGTGATATAGATAGATAGATAAATAGATAGATAGATAGATAGATAGATAGATAGATAGATAGATAGATAGATAGATAGATTTGTAATTTTTAAATTTTATTTATTTATTTACTTTTCAGAACAATCACAGTTTCCTCTCCCTCCTCTCCTCCCATCCCTCCCCTCCACCATACCCCCACTCACTCCTCTATTTCTGTTCAAAAAGGGGCAGGTCTCCCCTGGGTGGCAACAAGCATGGCTCATCAAGTTGGGGTAAGACTGTTCCTTCCTTTGTATTAAGGCTGGGCAAGGCTACCCAGAAGAAGAAACAGGTTCCCAAGAGCCAACCAAAGCTTTAGGAACAGCACCTGCTCCCATTGTCAGGAGTCCCACCAGAAGACCAAGCTACACAACTGTCACATATAGAGGGCCTAGGTGAGTCCCATACAGGCTCCCTGGTTGTTGGTTCAGACTCTAAAATCCTATGAGCCAGGTTAGTTGTTGCTGTGGATTTTCTGGTAATGTCCTTGACCCCCTCTGGCTCCTACAGTTTTTCTTCCCTCTTCAGCAGGATTCCTCAAGCTCAGCCTAAGGTTTGACAGCAAGAATTCTTATTCATTGAGCCGTCATCTCTCCAGCCCTTTCAACATCCTCCTGAGAGTTACCACACATACGCCAGGGTGAGGTTATACAAGGGCACTTCAACTAGACATACAAGGGACACTGACCAGCACACACCGTCTAACAGAATGATAGATTGTCCTCCATGTCACTCTGTGGGAAAGTCACACCTGTGTGTGACAGGGTAAACACTCAGATCATCTCATCTAGAGCCTGGGAGCAGAAGTGACAAGACAAACAGAAGGTTAACATGTGTTGGAGGAAGCTGTTTGTTTGTTCCCAGCTGCTCAGCCCCAAAATCATCACATAGAAACTATATTATTTAAATCACTGCTTGGCCCATTAGCGCTAGCTTCTTATTGGCTAACTCATATATTTATTTAACCCATCTCTATTAATCTGTGCATCACCACGAGGTCGTGGCCTACCAGCAAAGTTTCAGCACATCTGTGTCCGGTGGCGGCTCTATGGCTTCTCCGTGACTCTGCCTTTCTTTCTCCCAGCATTCAGCCTAGCTTTCTATGCCTAACTAAGTTCTGACCTCCTATAGGTCCAAAACAGTTTCTTTATTCATTAACCAATAAAAGCAACACATAGACAGAAGGACCTCCCACACCAAACATGCTCTTGGATGAGTTTTGGCTATGAACAGAAAGGAAACGGGTATTATTTAGGTTACATAACATGCCCATCAAATTGCTAGAAATTCAAACAAATGTACAAGAAATCATCTTGAAGGTTTACGCTCTGCTTGAGGGAGTGAAACTCTCGTAAATATTTGAAATTGAGGCCAAAGCATGGGCACTTTTGTATGCGTCAGATTGGCGTCACAGGCCGAGTGAGGTGGGAAGCTCTGAGGAAGAACGGTGGGGTGGTTCTGGGAGGTGATGAGTGTCGTGAGTATAGAGGAGGGCAAGCCAGAACAGTGAGCAGTGTCAGAACACAGTCACAACAATGACAGGCGGTAAACAAAGCCTCCAGGAAAAAAGGCAGAGGCCTTTTACCTCAGGTGCATTTTATTCCCTAAATTGGTCTTGGATGTGATTTCACGCCTCCTGCAATGAGCATTTTCACTCAGTTTATAATATGTTTATTCTTGTTGGGTGTGAGCACACAGCTATGGAACCCTGTCTGGGGAAAGGTTATGCAGAGTGCTGTCCTCTGTGGACCCTGAATCTGGCCTTCTGCCTTGCTCTCATGCTTTTCCAGATATAGTCCTTAGTGTATGCCAGACGATTGTGTTTAAATTTCCTGAAAAAGTGCTGGGAAAGGGCTACTGTCTTAATATTTAGTACGTGCTTAATGGCATACATAAACTACATGTTCTTCTGAACTGAAATAGCCTTCCTTGGATCCTGGCTTTCTTCGTTTCATCTATGTGTAAAAGTACACAGGAACTGAAGTAAAGCGGCCCACAGCACTAGACTGTAGTCTGACCCATTCTTTCAGGTCCTCAGATCCCAGGTTTAGCAAACAGTTCTGCACAGGTTGGCAAAAGTTGACAAAGGGTGTGGACCAACATATGGGAGGTTCAAAGATATGAAAGAAACTTGAGTTTTCCTTGCTTGGCTTGCTCCCTTATGTCCCTTTCCCTCTTGTTCTCTCGCCCTCTGCCCAATCACAGGCCACTTCTAAAGATCCTAATCCTGTCTGGATTGCAAGACAACTTTCCTTATTCTCTTTTTGATCATGGTAAGTCTAGCACAAATCCTGGGTTCCTCCTTCTTCCCACTCACTGGACAGATGTGGGAGGGTAAGAACGGCTGGTACAAACCTCCATTCATGCAGCCAAAGGTTGTGATTTCCTTCTTCACATGAGTCATTGATGTGCTGTTTTGCTCAACTGGATTAAATCATTTTCCAAGTACAGTCATCTCTTGGGAGGGAGGTGCAGGAGGCTAGGGAGGCTGTTTTTGTTTCCAAACGCTTCCCGGAACCAAAGGTTTTTGTTTTGATGCGGTGTTTGTTCTCAGTACTAAGGACTCAACCTAGGGCTCGGAACATGCTAGGCAAGTCCTCTGGCCCCAAGCCACATCCTCCCAGCTCTGCAATCCTGAACAATGGAAACATCTCCTTCTATTATCTTACTTGGTTTCATTTATTTCATTCTCTTAAAACTCTCAATTTTATAGAAAAAAAATCATTCCTGTTTGATCTTAAGAAGTGAAGCTTCAGTACCGGCAATCTGTTTTTTGAAACAAAGAAACTGACTGTATCTAGCATTCCAGTGACACAGAGATACTAAATTCTATTTCTGAGATAAAGTAATAAGATTTTTAAAATTTTGCTTTTATAAGTGTTTTGCCTGAATGTATGTACTTGCACCGCAAGCATGCAGTACTTGTGGGGGGCAGGAGCTGGCGGCAGGGCCACAGGAACTGGGGTTACAGGTGGTTGTTCACTCTTTGCCTCCATGGGTGCCGGGAACCAAACCTGTATTGCACTGAGGTTGGGATGTGCTGCATCTGAGACATTACGCAGAACCTAGCTGTTAGTATACCAACCAGGTGGTAACAGCTGGCACCCACTATCTATAGAAGAAGCTGTTAAAAGTACCATATATTTATAGGTAGTGGAATTAAGGAAAGTAATCTTCGATTCTTATGCTTCACCATAAAACTAAATCCTCTTAAAAATAACATCATTTCCAAAGCAGGATAGATTTAATCCTCGTCGTACTTCTGAACATTTATATTTGTTCAATAAAAGTCACTCCTGAGACCACACTAAATTACATCCGATGTTGTTCTTACTCAGGCACAAGAGGAAAACAAACTGTATAATGGTTGTTGCAATTTTTCAGAACGCTGAATAAATATTTCCTGAACACCTATACAATTTGAAAGAGCCTGCATTTGCTAGGAATTATGAGATACTTTCTGCTTTTTACAGATGCAACATGAACAGAAGTGTACAATTTGAACTAGCGTGTACACAAATCAGATACAGCAAATGCATAGGAATCAGCTGTCAGAAAAACGGACAATAAAGGACATCAAATGGAGGAAGAAGTAATTTAAAAATAATGAAAAGATTTGTGATAATATTTGAGTTGAACCTTGCACACAAGCGGAAGGGAGACAAGCAGCTCGGAGCTGGCATACCTAGTCTGTCTCTGTCCACTTCTGCTGCTGGTTCTTCATCACCATGAATGCATAAGTTATTTTCAAAAGAGACTTGGCAGAGTCCTGAAGTAGAGCAGAGCACCACAGAATGAGACTGTGTGTGTGCGTGTAGGCATGCATGTGTGTGTGCATGTGTGTGCTTGCATGTGCATGTGGGGGGTGGGGGGGTTTTGGGGGTGTGGGGGCGTGGTCTCTCACTTATAAAGACACCAGTCTTAGAATGAGAACTGGGCTCTAATCTGATTCATATACCAAGGACCCCACCTTCTAAACCTCAGCCTCAAATCAAGTGTCTACCATCTTAGTATCTCACAATGGACATTAAACTTCAAAACATGAATGCTTAGTTGTGGAGGCTTAGATACATAAGGAAATTTGTCCCAGGTAAATGAAAGAGCTGAGAGTTGAATTCACAGTCTGGCTTTAGAAGCCATCTCTCTCTCTCTTTCTCTCTCTCTCTCTCTCTCTCTCTCTCTCTCTCTCTCTCTCTTTTGGGGGGGGTTTCGAGACAGGGTTTCTCTGCAGCTTTGGAGCCAGTCCTGGAACTAGCTCTTGTAGACCAGACTGGTCTCAAACTCACAGAGATCCGCCTGCCTCTGCCTTCTGAGTGCTGGGATTAAAGGCATGCGCCACCACTGCCTGGCAGAAGCCATCTCTTAATTACTAAGAAAATACTTACTTAAAGTGCATGCAAAATTTTATGTGCTGAGGAAGAAACATTTATCCAGTTGGGAAATGATGACTGGAGAAACTTTGGAAAGACCAAAGCTGAGCTTTAAAAGAATAAGATATTTGACACAGGTGGACTGGGATGTAAAAAGGAGGGTCACTCCAGACGGAGGGATCAGCCCTTAAGACATGGAGACATAAAAAGACATGGTGTGCTAGGGAACCGTGGAAAATCTATCTGCTCATCCTCCGCTCAGGAACACATCACGGTGTGAGCAAGTCAGAGCCATTCTATCCCATGTTACAGAGCGATGACATTGGGGAAAGTATCAGAAAGAATGCCGTGTCTAGAATTCTTCCAGAGACATTTGGACCTCACAGTCAATAGTAAGCCACAGATGGCTGCAGAAGAACCACCCATGATCTAAGAAAATAGCAGTCAGTCACGTGGAGGAAACACTAGAATAGGAGAAAAACAAGATACTCTGATAACGTTTCAGTCAAGAGGCAAGGGAGAGTTGGGAGAACGGTGGAGGGAAGGAATATGAATGAACAGTTCTGGGAAACATGGTGGCCATGACTGGGTAGGAGTGCCTGAAAAGACACCAATGTTGGGGCCAACCAGAAAAAGGTACTGGGGAAAGCAGCTATTAATCCTTTGAAAATAATGTGACAGAGCCACCCCTTCAGGAAGGTGGCCTTAGCAGAATTACTTTTGCCTTCCTTCCCTAATCCTTACCAGCTCCCCAGTACCTGGCATTCTAGATGCTAGAGATGAGGCTTTCTAGGAGTGGAGTACTTTAAACTCCATCCTCAGTTTAACCTTTAACATCTTGCTTCTTTTGCTTGTCATTCTAAGCCTATATGGAAGCTATGCCAGGATAGTTAAACTATCAATTACTGGATGACCTCTCTCTGACCTTAGAAAC
This sequence comes from Ondatra zibethicus, assembly GCA_004026605.1. Taxonomy (NCBI): domain Eukaryota; kingdom Metazoa; phylum Chordata; class Mammalia; order Rodentia; family Cricetidae; genus Ondatra; species Ondatra zibethicus. The sequence continues at coordinate 65,752 of PVIU01003775.1, read as the reverse complement.
ATCCAGTGCACCCTGAAATGCCTCTCCATTTTAAAAAACACAATTTTACTTACTTGTCATGTGTGTATGTGCACACAGGTATACCCATGCACACGTCCCACTCTGTGCGTGTGGAGGTCAGAGGGCAATGTAGGGGATTTGAGTCTCTCCTTCCCATGTTTGGGTCCCAGGGATTGGACTCAGGTAGTGAGGCTTGACTGCAGATGCCATTACCTGCTGAGCCATCTCAAAGGCCCAATGTTCCCCCCCCCCTTATTTAGTTCCTTAGTTCTTTAACTCTCTGACAAAAATCACTTATTCTTTCATTCTCTGAAACAAAGAACTTGCGTCTAGCTATCCAAGAAGCAGATTCGGGAGCTGAACCCGGGAGATACATGTCACCTAAGAAAGATGTTTAGGAGAAGGCATATGGCTCAGCAGGTCTAGTTCCTCTCTCCAGGCTTTGTTGTACCCTCCCTTCCCCCACATCCCAGGAAAGGCCCTTGGGGTCCCTAAGCCCGGGAAGGCAGAGCTTTGAGAAAGTACCCTTGAGCTTCTTCATATTGGCTTCCTTCCAAAACTTGCTTCCCAAGACAGTCTGGAGCTTTGCCTGTGGTAACCATAGGACTCTTTGAGGAGCTTAGTTCAGTAACTACAGGCAATGAGCAAAGTGTCCAAGGGTTCACACAGTGAAGACACTTCATCAGCTTATGAAGGAAGCTTCAGGGGAGTTCAACTCTTCAAACATGGCAGAACCTTCTGAGTGTGCATGTGAGGAAATTTCTAGTGATTTAACCACGAGGGAAGCTCTCTCTTTCTCTCTGTTTCACTGCTACCACACGGCGATTAGCCTTCTGGCCTTCACTAACCCATGTTCCTGCAATCATAATCCACTTCACGGTAGACCTGATAACAATGAAGTTAGCCAACCATGTACTGAACCTCTGAAACAATGAACCAAACAAATCTTTCCTTTTAAATTGGTGTTCTTAGATATTTTGTCACAGTGATGAAACAGTCTAGCACAGTCATAGTCCCAGATGGTGGCAGCAACATCTCTAGGTATCCTTCCTCATAGAAAAACATCTAAAGAAAGTAAGGGTGTCTCTTACCACATCCCTTAGCCACCAAGAAATCCAGGAAAATAAGGACCTGATAACTGGAAAGAGGATTATTCGGTATGAGTAGGCTTAGAGGCCATTAAGGATGGACCCTTGGCCCACAGTCAGCTTTGGATTTTATTGCCCCTTTTCTGGGTAATAACAGTTTTAAGAGAAGCCGCCTAATGGTTCCTCTTTAAGCTTTAAAATACTATATGAGAGGGAGGAGGTACCAGGGATTCCTTAAGGCCAATTAAAAGAAAGTTACTACCCATTAATCGAAAGAATGAAAACTGAATTCTACCTCTGACTCTGGGTAGAGGCTTGACATTCTAAACTGGTCCCAAATATTAGAACACTACATTTGACGATCTCCTCCTCTAAGAGACTATCCCAACTAAACCTGGCAGTGATATCCATAGGAGACATCCTTCACAAAAGCTGATTCACCATAAAAACCTGCTAAAGAAACTGAAGGAATAATTGATCAGATAATGTACTGACACATTCCAAGAATCCATCCCTCAATACTATTGCTTATAGACCATCACTAGCCTACTTTCTGGGTTCTAACCAAAAGGCATAACTTTTCCCTTGCTCCTTCCTTCTCTTTTGATACAAACCAAAGTCACCCAGGATGTTCTCACTCTGTTTGGAGACACTCATACCCCCCTATTCCTACACAGCTGCTTGCTGATCTCCGTTACTGAGTCTGCAGCTTTCTTGGACCCTAACTCAACAGGTACCATTATCCCTTCTTCTCCATCTCCAGCAGCTGCTAAGACTCACAACTTGACTACTCCATCGCTTTCAAACTCTATCAAAATGGTTCTTGAACTTTGGAATCCATTTTTTTTAAATTTTCTTTACCAATGAGACCAAGAATCCACAAAAGGGATCATGATTCCAAGGATACCAGACTTTCCATGCCTGGCTACTACCATGGCACATCCACAAGCCAAGTACATTAGAGGCTGATTCAAATTCAGCGGGTGTTAATTAAAACGTAGTTGTGACTCTTGGATGAGTCACCAATACTTTTTGTGTATGAATGTGTGTGTGGTGTGGTGTGTATGTGGTGTGTGTATGTGTTATATAAGTGTTGCATACATGTATGTGGGAGCATGCTCCAGCTGTGCTAGAAGAGACTGTATCTTCCTTGATGGATTTCCATTGCGTTGCCTGAGACAGGGCTTTTCACTTAACTGAAAGTTCACTCTTTGGGTTGGTTGAACTGCTCAGCAAGCTCCCAGGATCTGCCTATCTCTACCCCACCCCACTCCCAACGGTAGGGGTTACAGGCATGTGTAGCCATGCCCACATTTTCATATGGGTGCTGGGGATTTGAACTTGGGCAAACAGCTCTTACTCACTGAGCCACCTCTGCAACCCCTGCCATGAACAGGTTGGATGGAGAAAACGACGTTCAAGACTACAGGAAATCAGGGGATAATCCTGTGATGCTTGGGCACAAATGAATCATTTTAGGAAACCCATGTTCCTTCTTCAGCAGACTCCCAAGGGGTGGTTAAGTCCAATTTTTCTCATCAGGACTAGGATAATATTCTGAATTTGTGAGCTTGGCAAGGAAGGTGAATCTTCACCCTCCCAACCAGGAGCAATGGATGATTCAGAGTCAGAGATTTGTAATTCAGACCAAGAACTCTATCAAAGCAAGATGGCAAAGCAGTCTCAGATAAAATAGGACTTCATCAATCTGTCAATCTGGGGAACCGAAGAGCCCTTTGCCAGGGTAACGGACCCTTTCTCTACATGTTCAAATCCTACCTTTTCTTTGAGGTCCAGCTCAACAATCACTTCCATGGCTAGGTAGATACTGCCTCTAGTTTTACATACACACATCTTGGTAATCTGGTATGTGAAGCTCACACACATTTATAGACACCACTCTGGGCTCCAGAAATCAGCAATAAGACCATGTGCACAAGCCATCATCCAATTCAGCTGACTTGACCTAAATAGCTTCCCACTCCATCCACACTCCTCATCCTCCATGGATGGCAATTGCTGGTGTATACTGACCCTGGACAGCCTCTGTCACGCATTATTCCACACAGTTTACACGTATAAAATAACTTAAAACTCCCCACCACCTCATGAGGTAATGATTGGAATTATTTTATATATAAGAAAACCTAGAAATTGAAATGTTGCGTTGACCAGATTCATAGAGGAATAGGTGACAGAGGCAGTCTTAGGAGTTCATGCAACATTCTCCTTCAGCTAAACCACTGTAGCAGTCTCTAACCTCACTCCCTGACCTATCCACCCCCATATCCCAGTGCTTGAAAAACCTCTTTTTCTAATTCTACATGGCCTCTAACATCCTGACCTGTCTTACATTGTGTTATCTTTCTCCTCGGCTCTGGGTTTCTAATTATCTTTGCCTTTCATCCTTTCTAACCCCCAGGACTTTTTTTCATGGGCCATTTCCTCCATCTAAAAGGTGCTATCCTTCTCCGATTCCAACCTGCCTGTGGATTTCCACTCTTCCTGAAGATCATTATTTAAATATTACAATGTGTTCAACTGGAGAAAACCTTCCCTCTATACTCAGACCAATTCTGTTCTGACCAGTCACGGCAGGTCTGGTATGTCTCACTAGATTATTGACCTCACTGAGGCTGTTTTCCTACTTTATTCATTCATTTGTCTTCACTGATGAGCCCAGTTTTGGATCCAAGACTCATTCCACTTTTATTATCACAAGTTTGGTACCTTAGCTAAAATTATATACAGTATGCATCTGTGTCTGTTTGGATATGCATGTGTGCAGTGAGTGTAGGTTCCCCTGAAGGCCAGAAGAGGGCATCAGCTCCCCTAGAACTTAGGATACAGATGGTTGTGAGAAGTCATGTGGGTGCTGAGAATCAAATCTGAGACCCCTAGAAGAACAACCAGGCTTTTAACCACTGAGCCATCCCCTGAAAGTGTAAGTTTTAAATTCAGGGGTCATTCCTTAAGGAAGTAGACTGTTGAGGGAAATAGAGCACAGTCTTCGGTCCATGTTTTGAGAGCTGGTTACACTGCCACATCTGTGGATGATTGATTTCTCTAACCAGCTTCTTGACTGTAGTGGGAGTAACACTGGCAATAATGTCCTAGTGACAGGGCAGCTAAGGACCCTGAAACCCTTCCCATGCTTATGTCACCATGCATGAAGGACTGACATGATCAGATCACAAAAAATGCACAGCTGACATCCAGCACCTGTGCCTCTTCCCGCAAGGTTTACCCCAGGCCTCAGCTTTCTTCCCTACCACTTAACCGCACAGGGGCTACCATGTGGAAAGCTGCAAAGCTGTCACGCTGAGCGAGAGGCTTGGGGCTTACTAAAGGCAGAGAAAACGAAGGGGCCTGAATGACCACAGTTGGAGTGCAATACCAACTAAGTGCGAACATTGTCTGTCACACATGAGCTCTTTCTGTGTCAGACTGAAGCCTGAGTCTACAGAGGAGGAAACTGAGGCTTGGGGGAGGTTCAGTGTCTCATTTCATGGTCTCAAAGCAGGTTAACACTCCTACCCAGGGCTTTGTTTCTACAGAGAATTTGCTCCTAACACCCAGGGCACTATCTCCACGTGGGCACACTCTCACTCTAGTTTCTGTGTAAAGCGTTTGCTGAAAGTTCCAACCTTGGGGCTGGAGAGATGGCTCAGTGGTTAAGAGCACTGGCTGCTCTTCCAGAGGTCCAATTCCCAGCAACAACGTGGTGGCTCACAACCATCTGCAATAAGGTCCGGCGCCTTCTTCTGACCTGCCGGTGCAGACAGAACACTGTATACACAATAAATAAATCTTAAAAAAAAAAAAAGAAAGTTCCAACCTTGATGATTTTTTTTTAGAGTCAACTTGACCGTGGTGTATGTGGGAAGAACTGGGTAACAGTAATATCTGAGCACACTGTGTTTCAAGATTAATGAGACATTTGAAAATGAATTATACATTTTGGAATCTTTATTGTAAAAACAAGCTATATGCTTCTTAAGTATCAAAATTAACCCTGAATTCTAAATAATACCAAAAATGTTGGATACAGAGGGCTTTTTTGTTTTGCTTTTTAAAAAATTAACTCATTTTTTAATATGCTGTACTTGAATGAATGAAACACAATCATTACCATCCCTCTAATCCTAAGTCAAGTGACAGGAACTGAGGACTTAGATCTAGGACAGAGAAGACAAGGAAAACTGTCCCTTCCTTGAGATGCTGCCCAAGACCTAGGCCTGAAGTGATATGAGCTTTGTACATTTCACACAATGGATCCGCCAGGATCACTTAGACTGGAATTCACCCACTGCCTTACCCGAGTCTCCAAAGATGCCTGCAAGAATCTGATCTGGGTCTATGCATTTGGGTTCTCTGAGGATGCTATCTTGGAGCCAGTATTTTCACAAATCCTTCTAGATACTCCCAATCCATCTCAAGCTGTGTCCTGGCATTAGCTTTAAGAGCTCACTACAAATCAGAGGCACCCAAGCCTAATGGTCCTAAACATTCACTTACTCACTTCAAGGTCATACTAGTTTTCATATGCCTTGGAATGGTTAAATAATATAAATAATAAGTATATAAATAAGCAGTTTGTCTTACTAACCCTAAATGTGAGGCACTCCCTACTTCAACATGAGGGAGATCGAATACTGAAATATATACCACATCCTTACCCTTTAAGGCTGGAGAAGGGGTAGTTAACTTACTGCCTTGCACCGAGTAGGGAGACCAATAGTTAACAATCCACCGGCAAGGGGTTTTCAACTCTAAATCTTGACTGGCTCGCCTCTATGACCGATTCCTAGTTAATTTTGTCTCATGTGGGAATGGCACACTCTCCAAACTGAGAGTCTCAGCATGCTCCAAGAGGAACACGCTCTCTGACTGAGAGTCTCAGCATGCTCCAAGGGGAACATGCTCTCTGACTGAGAGTCTCAGCATGCTCCAAGAGGAACATGCTCTCTGACTCAACCACTAATTGCATGTTCAGGATGCTGTTATTCTTCTGAATAAACTCAAGGAAAAGATTAGTTTTCTGATAACTTACACCCTTTTCTTACTTATTCCCATCATGTCTCCAAACCTACTGTCATGTCAGTTACACTATTAGAACTGATGGAATAGGAGATTAATCCCAGAAAGAAAGCTATCAGTTGAAAAGCTCTTGTGTTCAAACTAGCACCTCCTCTTCATCACCAGTCTCCCGGTGTCTGCATTGGGTTTCTTGGGGTTTGCACCAGGTAGGAGTTCACTGAAATTGAGGGTCATGATCCTATACATGGAGTGGATGTGCAGGTCCCCAGGTTTACTGTAGTCTTCATTAGGTGAGCTCTGAGACTTTTATCACCTTGGAAACATAGCATCGTGCTTCCCAATATACCACTACCAACAACAACAAAAAACCAAGGACCATGAAAAAACAAGATTTTGGAGCCTGTGGGGTCACTTAGCAGGTAAAAGTGCTTGCCACCATGCCTGAGAACCTGAGTTCAGTCCCTGGAATCTGCATGGAGGAAGCAAAGAACCAATTCCCACAGGTTGTTCTCCAACCACACACGTACTTGGCACATGTACACACAGAGACACTCACGCGCGCGCGCGCACGCACACACACACACACACACACACACACACACACACACACACAAATTTTTAAGAATATCAATCAGATTTGGTTATTCCCAAACACAAGTTATAATTCAATACTGTCAGTGATTCAGTGGCACCTATAGTCTCCAACCTGGCAGCCCACATAATGGTATATTTTGAGAAACAGCCAAAATACCCCATTCTTCCCCCAAATGAAATTACTTCACTTATCAAACTGGCCAATACACTGCTAGTGTATGTAGTTACCATCTGTATGAACAAAGAAGAAGGCACCAGACATCATATAACACTTGTGGAATTCTAATGGGGGGGGCTGTATAAAACCAATTATCATAGATGGCATTTTCAACTTTAATACGAAACCGATTGTTTTGATGCAAATGGCTGTGTGTGTGTGGCGGGAGGGCGGGGGAGAGATTGAGAGATTTTTCCAGGTCTATCCTTTCCAACATTAAACTTGTATAGCCTGTAGCATTAATGCATTTTGTTAAATGAATGACCCTGTGAATGAAACCGGTGTTTTTGCTTATTCTACCTCTGAATTCAGTAAACAACACTAATCCAATGATGCCCCCCCCCCACTCCGTCAGCTCTGTAGCAAGAAATTCAACCGTATTTTCTGAGGGTTCCTACCATGCTCTGCTAGTACTCCATAGCTCCTTGCGTCTGGGGTGTCATTCCACCCTAACCAGGCTTTGAACCTAATGACCAGGCTGTTTGCATTCCCTAAGAGCCAAACGCTCAAGTTCAACTCCGGAGCCACAGTGCTCGCTCTGTGCCCGAGCGAACCCGGAATGCGTAGCACCGCGCCAGGGTCCCTCCACCTGCCCGCGGTGCCCTGGATCCCGAGCCCACTCACTTTGCCGCTGTCGCTCACGCCGAGGAGGTGATCGCGAAGCACCTCCATGGGGCAGGTCCAGGTGGAGTGGACGAAAGTCCCTCGGAAGATGTGCGCCAGCGGCGGCGTCCGAGCCGCACACATGGCAGCGGCGGGGCAGCAGCGCGAGTCCACGGGTCGAGGAGGGCGCACCAGGCGGGCGGGCGCAGAGCTGTCCCTGTTGCGGCGGAGCGGGAGCTGCTGGGACGCCGGCCCTCGTCCTGCCCCGGCTTCCCTGGGCAATCTCCTGCCCCCTACAGGCCGCGCCCAGGGGCTGGCTCCCTGCCTCCTTGGTGCCAATAGGATTTTTCTCCTATGAGTTGGCTCGACTCCCGCGGGGTGTGGTTTTCCTCCCCACCCCTGCGTTGGTTTTGGATATGTTAACTCCTTGAGTTATGGAAATCAAGCTGCTCTACCTTGCTTTCATTGCACACCTAGAGTCTTCGCTGAGTCTTCTTCACTCATAGGACCAATCATCACCTCAACTTGTGCACCAGGTTCTGAACTTGCACAAACACAGCGAAAAGTGAAAGGTCGGTTGGAGCCACCTACCTTGAGACCAGTTTCCTTTTCCACGTTTGCAGGATGCAGAATGTGTTCGTTCTTTGCTGGGGTTCTTGAAGCTTGTCTTACAGAACCTTACAGGGAGAACCCCACCACTAAGGATTAATATGGAATTCAAAGTCTCTCTTGTCCCCCTAAGGTTAATATTTTAGTCTTTACGCCCACCCACATACAATATCAAAGCCAACTTTTCTTGTCTAATGTAGATGACTCTTGATTTATTCAGTTGTACAAGAGGAGAAAATGAGCTCCCCAAGCTAAGCAGCAGCCGTGAGCCGAAGTGCATGGGTAGGAATCTAGAGACCATTTATCTGCAAGGCCGTGAGCCTGAGGTCCTCGACTCCTCTGTCGTGAAAACAGGACTTGGGCCAAGTCACTGCAAAGCCTGTCCAGGTTCCCTCCTCAGGCAACAACCCCAGGCTCTTATAGTAAGTCTTGCCTGCAAGATGTTTGCCTTAAGAGTGTGGATACTAGGTTCTCGCAGCTGCTCCTCACAGCAACGGGTTTCCTGTGAATATGAATGGGGCGGCTCTCTTGTAACAACTTTGCCTCAGATGGTAGTGCCACACCACATAGTGACTGTCCCTGCCTAAGAGTTAGCTGCCCCCTACCCAGAACTTCTCTTTCCACTAATCCATCCTTTTCCTGCTACTTTAGTCTTCATATCCAATCCTAATGAAGGTCATATTTTCCATTTGCTTGTTACCTTTCTTTTTAATGTTAATATAGCATTTCTTTGAGACTGTCATACAACATTCTTTGATCATATTTACCCACTACCCCACTCTCCCTCTTACCTCCTCCAATATCCACCCACACCCTTTCCCCTTTTTTCTTTGTTATTGCTATGTGTATACATACATATAAATGTTAATACAGCTTGTTGAATCCATTTAGCTTTGCTTATATGTATATGTTTTAGGGGTGACCACTTGTTACTAAATAACTAATTAATTATCTGGGGGAAGACTGACTCTCCCTCTCAGCACCTGTTAATTGCCTGTATCTCTTCATCTAAAGGAGAGGCCTTGTGATATTCTCCTCATCCAAGCTTGCTCGTCAACTGATGTTATTGTTCAGGTCTCATGTAGGCTACTATATTACTGAGCTCTCATGGGTGGAACTTTCCTGCAATATAGAAGACATGATCTTGAAGCACACATAAATCTTCCCATCCCCTCTTCCTCATGTTCCCTGAGCCTCTGAGGTAAGAGTTTTGTTATGGCTTGATCAGTTGGGTCTGGACACCCCACAATTGTTCCCTGAGCCTCTGAGGTAAGAGTTTTGTTATGGCTTGATCAGTTGGGTCTGGACACCCCACAGTCGTTCCCTGAGCCTCTGAGGTAAGAGTTTTGTTATGGCTTGATCAGTTGGGTCTGGCCACCCCACAGTCGTTCCCTGAGCCTCTGAGGTAAGAGTTTTGTTATGGCTTGATCAGTTGGGTCTGGCCACCCCACAGT
>PVIU01003775.1:0-56047 GCA_004026605.1 Ondatra zibethicus | reverse complement strand
CCCACAGTTGTTCTCTGCATCAGGGCCAGTTGTGGATTTCTGTAATGGTCTCTGCTACAAGGAGAAGCCTCCTTGATGAAAGGTGAGAATTAAGCTTATCTGTGGTGTAGAAGGGTCTTTATTTAACCAATGAAAGTAATACGCAAACAAAAAACCCTTTGATAGGACAGCCTTTAGGTGAATGGGGTAGACAAAACAAAATACAAAAAAAATGTAAAAAACACCATGTTTCTCCAACCTAAAATAAACATAGGTTAAAATCTTCCCGGTAAGCCATAACCCCGTGGTAATACACAAATTACTAAATATAAATTAATTTAAGATGTAAAAGTTAGCCGAAAAAAGACTAAAACTTATGGACCAAACAATGTTTAAATAAATACAGTTTCTGTGTAATTATTTCAAACATAAACTAACCAAACACCAAAAACGCAACCCTCTCCTCTTTACTACACTGCGGATATAAGGATAAGTATTTAGAATATAGATAAAATTTTTACTGGTTTAGTAAAGTGGCAATAGTAGATTCTCCTCTAGGGTAAATGGCCTCCCCAGCAATGGGTATTTGGACGGATTCTCAGTATCAAACCTGAATTACCTCCTACTGAGTGGGCCTTAAGTCCTATTAGAAAGGTATTGGTTACCATTGCACCTTTAGGCACACGCTGTCATGCTGGTCATTGCTGTAGTGTGTGGGCATCACAGCTGGATAGGACTGTTGACTGAGTTTTCTGTCTCGGCAGTGGCCACAGCACCTTTTGGTACCATCAGAGCCAGTCCTCAAAGAGAAGGCTTCCAGGTCAGTTCCAGCTTTATTCCTTCAATGTGTCCAAACTATGTGGTGTCTTTAGAAACAGGAACTTCACTTCAGATCTGGGAGGCAGCCAGTAACAATGCAATGGCCTAAATTGTTTTTGTTTTTATGGCGTCTCCTGGACTCCCTGAACAACAACTTGAAAAGAGGTTTCTCAAGCCTGGTAATGTATTTCCACTTATACCATACACATGCATGTGCATTGGTGCACGCAGCGGAAGTGCCAGAAGAACAAAGGGACTGTCCAATGCTTGAGCGAGAACTGGTGTTCCTTGCATATTTTTTTAAAATATTTATTTATTATTTATACAATATTCTGTCTATGTATATGCCTGAAGGCCAGAAGAGGGCACCAGGCCTCATTACAGATGGTTGTGAGCCACCATGTGGTTGCTGGGAATTGAACTCAGGACCTTTGGAAGAACAGGCAATGCTCTTAACCTCTGAGCCATCTCTCCAGCCCCATTCCTTGCATATTTATTAAATGAGTGAGTGTACTTTTTTTCCCTATAAACAGAACACAAGTGAAGATATGTATCTACTTCGGCTCCCATATATAGGGTGAGACCTCATTGCATTATTTGAGCTGGTTTTCACTGACATGAGCTTTTCATGACATGATGCTGGCTTACATATAAATTACTCATTTATTCCCTTCTGGGTCCTTTCCCTTCCTCTCCACTGAGGAGAGGTTACAGTCTAACTAAGGTTCACAGTTATCAATTTATCCCACCTTACCCTGAGCTTGCCTGTTTTCAGTCCCTAAAGTCTTAAGATTTGAGAAAACTCGATTCCAGGCACATGGAGATGGTTGATCACCTGCCAATGACTCTGGTGCAGGCCATGGCACAAGGGACAACTCAAGTCGTGAGGTGGAAGACACTGCTTAACGAAATTCCAGCAAACCTTCACTGAGGGATTCAGTCACCAGCCTGCTCTCTCTTTCAGAAACAGCTGCTCCTGAACATGAAAATCTCTCGCTTTTGTTTTTAGGAGCTGTTATTTGCATGATGGGGAGTTTTGTGCTTATACAGACACTGCAGAAATATGTTCATGTTCCAGGGAAATATATTTATGTTCCAGGAAAACTTTAAAGACAGGGGTCATGGCCTGAAAGCAAAGTCACAGAAGCAAGAGTCTTCCTTATGTGCCAAGGATTGTGGTACCAATAGGGTAGAGTCTGAGAAATTTTTTTGCTCAATTCTGGATACAAAATGTCACAAGTGTATCCTCTTCTGCGGAGGTCAGGAAGATAATTAATTAGGTCAGAAATGTCACCATGGGCTTGTGGGCCCTTATACACCTGTTCCCACTATAAAACCCCTTACCTAATGTATGTAGCATATCAGATGGATGGCAGGGTATGGATTGCTTCAAGAGGGAAAAGCTCGGTTGCTCATCTTCCTGATCTGGATGCACTGTTGCCCTATACTGGAGCCAAATAGAGGGAGTAAGAATGGAGTGGGTTTATAGAAAAAGAATTTGGTACCAGGATCTTCCTTTCTGGGAGAATGTGAAAAGAGCAGGCCCCTATTGTGAAACTAAGGAACAGAAAAATGTTAAAAAGAGCCAGTTAAACACTTATTATAAGACATTTTGTAAGGCTTGCATTTTAAAAGACAGTAAATGATTCTACATGCAACTTGGTTAAGGTAAAAGAGAAAAAGTTTCAGACGAACACATTGTAACCACTTGAACTGTAAAAGCAGGACTATGCTTTAGAAACTGATGACTTCTGGTTTGACAGGCACTGTTCAAAGATGACTTAGATAAGACTGTTCTGTCCTTTACGCGTTCACCCTGGACATTTAATGAGGAAGTGAAAAAGGGATCCAGGGTTCTGTCAGATGGAACCACCCTTTCTTGGAATCAAAGATGACATGACCTGATGCTTGCCAAATAGCTTATGTCATCATTATGCTATTTAAATAAAGATTGCCTCCAGTTGGGAAAGAGAGCCGCTGAACCCTCAGATAGCATTTGTACCTTCTACCTCCACCAACTCCACACCTCCTCTTCACAACCTAAACCCCTCTGAAGCTGGACTTCAGCAGACTCAGAATTCAGAACCCTCCAGGCTGCACTCCTTACTCAAGCTTCTTGGAGACTTCAGCCATGTCACCATCACTTTTTCTCAATTCTGCAAGCCACCAGTCCTCCTTGTGTTCCAATGTCTAGTACACTGGAAACACTCCCTTACCCTAAGCCTGTGTAAACACAAACCTCAGCAGGAAAGATGCAAGAAACGTCTGCATTAATGCTTCCAGCACGTGCTCTTGTTCCTGAAAATCGGTTTCAATGTAAGAATCCTCAGTCCCAACAGTTAAGACTAGATTTGTGAATTGTCACACAATACACTGTAGCTGGGCACAGGGACACAAGCCTGAAATCCCAGCTACTGGAATGTCGAAAGAGGAGGACTACCTTGAGCTCTGCACCTCAAGACCCAGTCCAGAAGTCATGGTCTTCCCATTCGTTTCTGACTCTCCACCCTCATGGGGGCTTCCTGCAATTTTGGACCTCATCCTGGTGTCTCCAGGATACTGGGGATTAGAGGGAGAAATGGGTACAAAAATATTCTACTTGCCCTCAGAACAAAGTCTTAGCATTCCCAGCATCCAAGTCCCTGTGCTGTCTGCTTTTATGTTAATTTGACACAGGCTAGACTCATTTGGGAAGCAGGAACCTCAATTGAGAAAAATGCCCTCACCAGATTGGCCTGTGGGAAAGTCTATTTGACTTTTTTTTTCCATCGAAGACTGATGTGGGAGGGCCCAGACCACTATTGGTGATGCCATCCCTGGACACCTGGGATGTATAAGAAAGCAAACTGAACAAGCCTTGAAGAGCAAGTCAGTAAGAAGCATGTTCCTCTACAGCTTCTGCTTCAGTCCCTGACTTTGGGTCCCTACCCTGGCCTTCTTTGGTAGTGGACTGTGATGTGGAACCATAAACTAAAATAAATCCTTTATTCTCAAACTGATTTTATTGTGGCGTTTTATCACAGCAATAGAAACCTAACTAACAGGACCTCACATTTTTCTTTCAGGGAAATAAAAATGACCCCTGCATTGGCCTCCTGAGGTAGCCACTGGTCAGTCACATTTTCAGAATCATTTCCCTTCCCTTTCCCACAGGTCATGGATCTACCCTGCTCTTATTTCCCCTGCCTTTTGCACCCCTTGACCAGCTGGGATCATGCCTCATGCCTCCCAACCTCTTAATACTTCGTCTAAGTCAAGCACCCCACCCTACTCATCCATCTGTATACCTCTGCTCTCTCGGATGTGAAGTGTTCCTTTCGGATGCTGCTTTCTTTCCCCGCTGTCCTCAGAAGACGAGGACTGTATCTCTTCTTCCCTTCTTTCCTTCCTTCCTTCCTTCCTTCCTCCCTCCCTCCCTCCCTCCCTCCCTCCCTCCCTCCCTTCCTTCCTTCCTTCCTTCCTTCCTTCCTTCCGTTGATCTCCTCTAAATAGTGCCTGATCAGTATGAAGTGCTCAGAAGGTTAAGCATGTGAACACTGACTATCTAAAGAAGGCTGTATTGCCCACACGGTGCTGACTAAATGCTAACAGGCAAAGTAGCGAGTGCAGGCTAATGGGGAGCAATGCATCCGGACTACCACTTAAGACACCTGGATTTCATTTATTCTATTTTTTTAGTGTCTCATAATAAAAAAGATTTCAAACACATAAAGAAGCCAAAATGCATCATTTCTCAAGGTCACAATTCTCCTTAATTTGCAGGGAGTCAGATTTCCCCTCCCCAAATCCTCAAATGTTGGCTGAAGTGTGTTCTAAACCTTTCATTTGTACTAGACTGAAGCATAATCGATTGCAACATCTGGCTATGTGATTATCCCTGTAGCTCCTTCCCGGGGGCTGGGGCTGGACTCTTTAGTAAGGCTTGCCTTTGGCTACCCCGTTTCGGTTTCACAACAACCCTGTGAAGTAACAAGACCGTCTTGTTTGGACATTTTACAGAGGACACTGGGGATTGCTATCCAGCTGGCACAGAATGGACCTAGGTCTTGACTCTGAGTTTCCTCCCACGTAGACTTTCCGTGGACGACTGTGGGATTGCACAGGTTCAGCAGAAGTTCCCTTGGTCACTGTAGTGTGTTTCGCATCTCCAGGTTTCACGCTGTGTTGCATTCCTAACAGTTACTGGTGACACACAGCTAGCTAGCTGGAAGGGAAACTGCCATGTGAACAGCGAGCCCTGAGGAGAACAGCATCCTGTCAGCACAGGTCAGTAGGAGCATCCAGGAAGAATAATTCTTGTTTTTGTGAGGCGCGGATTGAGAAGAGCAAGCAGGTTAAATGCTAGCTGCATCTCTTCTCCCATCTAGGAGAGTTGTCATTGCAGTCAAGTAAATGCCTGCCTATTTTATTTATTCTTTTAGTGTAGCTAAATCTATCAGTTTCCATGGCACCCTGTGGTCACCATGGAAACTCTGACAAGCTCATTATGCTTTAAGGGGAAAGAAAAAGATACACCAAAAATTTTGAGGTGGGACAAATGGATTCCTTTTAAAACTGTATTTTTCTGAGTGGGAAGATTTGATGAGGAGCGAGTCATAATGCCCTTGACTTTCCAGTTTTGAAAGGAGGAGAGCTTGGGTTTACCTCTCCTGAGCCCTTCCCCCGCTACTTTATCTGACAGTAGGAATGTCTGTATCTCACTCGCTTGCTAGTAGAGAAGTGGTCCAATCTTCGCCTAGCTGATTTTTGTGAGACAATAGTGTAGTGTAGTACAATTTGGTAGTGTAGACAATACCAAAACTATTGTCCAGGAAGCCTTCATTGGGCCTCCCTAGCCTGAGTACCATGCTAAGTGCCCCAGATATTGTCCTGTCCATGTGGCATGCCCACCAGCCTTCCTTCTCTATGCCGTCGTCTCCACAGGGGAAATGAGCGGCTTTCTTAGTGTCAGCACAGCATTGCTCCAGGACAACTGGAGGGGGTGTCATATCAGAAAGGCCACATGCCAAATTCTAAACGACCTGCACACAATGACCATGACAGGCACAAAGATTAGTGCCAAAGATTGAAAATGATGTTTTAAGAAGCTTCTTGGTTACTTTCGTCAAATTGGAATGTGTGTATTTTTTCAAGAGTTGAGCTTGAAAGAAAACATCTACCCTCTCACTACCCAGGTGTCCCATCCGCATTCCACCCTCATCCCTTTCTCAGAAAAGATAAGAAAACTCAGTTTAAGTCCTTGAAAGAGAAAAGCAGACTAGAGGGAAAGTCGCCTCTAGTTTGGAAAAGAGCAATGACATTTTTACCTGAGTTCTAGTAAAGGGAAGGAAATTTCTCAATGAGTGTATAGAGTTGTGATTCAAACTCATGTCACTTCAAGTAGAGGAGATTTTTTTTCCAGTCTGGAGGGCTTTTAATAAACAGAGGTTTCCTGTTATTAACTCATTGTCAGTGAGGCTCAGGGGACAGCTCAGCGAAGTTCTGCTTGTGCCTTTCCCAGTGTGACCGCAAGCTTGAGGTACACGTCATGACTCTGGGTCACTTTGTGCATGTTTGTACTCCAACAAGGAGATGTTTCTACTACCAGGGGACAAGCAACAATAAATAGCACCTTGGATCCCCATTCCAGCTCAGCTACTTGCCAGTGATACTTGGGAAGGCCATTCCATGTGCTAGGTGGTGGAGTCTGTACCTGTGAGACTAGAGATGACACACTGCTGCTGGCTCCACACACTTCTTCCCTCCCTGGAACCCTCATTCTCCTTTTTCCTGGCTCAGACATCACGTTTGAAGAACATGTTATCTATCAAAGAAGGTAATATGAAGTAAATAAAACAGACTTTCAACACATGGGTTGAGTAAGTGGTTTTCCCCAGTCAGAGCTTCTGGCTGGCATAAACTGTCCAGCATCATGTTGAGTTTGTGCGATCAATTCAGACGAAAAGTAGAGCCAATATCTTATTTGGCTTTTCCAGCTATCTCTGGTTGGAAGATTTTATCAAAGCCGTGGAAATGTTAGGATTGCCCTAGGGAACATCTGACTCCATTGGATAATCCTCCTCAGCATTCTGAACACTAGTTCTAGAAACAGTGAAGCAGATTAGGGAAGCCATTAGCAAAGCTTCTCACATTTTGGGGGACTAGTCGTCAATCTTCCTGCCTTATACTAGAAGAATACATCCACTTCCACTGTGCCGCAGTGACAGCTAAACTCTTCACAATGACACACATGCTTTTCGGAGCTAAGTGTAGAGACAGCGAAGAGAGGTCAATTAGGAATTGTGATTAGCATCTAGTGGACAGAGGCCAACGATGCTGCTAAGAATGCTTCAAGGTGAAGGACAGCCCTGTCATGAGCAGCTGTCCGTATGTTAATACTGAGAAAGCTTTGTCAAGGAGATGATCCTCAGCAACCAACTAGGAATGAGTTAATGGGAGAAGACTCAAAAGCACTGAGTGAAATGGCTCCTAGTAATGTTGTCCCTTTGTATCTTGGACATGAATGCATGGATTTGGAGGAGAACCTTAGCCACAGTGGCTCACGTGTAGACTGGACATTTCTGCGTGGTAAGGCATGTCATTCTGCCATGTGCTTCCCCATGGCGTGTTGTAGTTCTTTCGGTGTGCAGAAACTGCAGTGTGATTTTTTCCGTTTTCTAAATTTTGCTTTTTGTCATTATTATTTGTATTCATTCTTCGAAAATTTCATACATATTATGTAATGTACCTTGATCATATCCACCCTGCGCCCTTCCTCCAGGTCCCCTTTGCCCGTCTCACTCACAACTTTGTCTTCCCTTTCTGGAATGTTTAACTGGTTTGGTATTGTCCAGGTAGTGACAGCTGCCGTGGATTCGTCTGTGCAACAGTCGTGTCACGTTCAGAGACAGCCCTTTGTAGCCTCCCTCCCATCCTCTGGCTTTTACATCCTTTCCCCGCATCTTTCATGATGTTCCTAGTGAGGAGCAGGTGGTGTAGAGACCCATCTATGGTGATTCCTGTTCATTCTCAGCTCTTTGGAGAGTCATGAGTCTCCGCATTATTTATTACTCACTACAAGAAGAGATTTCTCTGGCCAGCACTGGGAGCAGTACAAGTTCACAGATATCAACACTAACATGACCATTTAGAGAAGCAACATCCCTAGTTTTTCCCTTAGGGCTTATGACTTCCTTAGGTTTTGACCATGTGTAGCATACCAGGCACAGATTCGCACCTCATCCAATCAAGTGAGCAAATCCAATCAAGATTCACCACTATTGCACTAGTGGGCACATCTTGCCTGCAATATTGCTTTTATAGCCTGCAGGGTCCATCCTTGGAGAAGACTTTATTGTATTTTCTAGCCCCAGAAGCCTGAGTAGCATCTTCTAACACTTTGAAAATTAGCCAGAGGGGAGAGAATTTTCTGACAGATTCAAAATTGATTTCTCAGTGGCCTACAATTGAAGTGTGTGATACCTTCAGTAACAGTATCTTACTATCTAATTATCATAGAAGACCAAGAGCAAATACAACAGCCCATATTCTTTTGGGGGCCTCTGGGACCTCCCTGTCACAGGAAGCAACATGGGCCCAGCCCTGAGATTTCTATAACCCATTTCTTCTGGGAACAGCATTATTCCCTAGCGTCATATGTCTATAGACAAATATTTAATGCCCTGGAACATATAGTATAAAATTGTCAATTTACATTTATCATCAATCTTTACACTCTTCACCTCTTTTTCTCCCTACATTCAAACCACATATAAAATCCAGTAACTCTGCGTTTAACTGAGTAGTTACATCAAAATGCAGGATTTGGGTGAGTCACATCAGAAACCTCTACTCTGATCATTCCTGAATTTTTCCCTGCTAACCATAAAGTAAAGTGCTTCCTCAAAGGACAGCAGGCCACGTGTGTTCCAATGGTCTCTATATGCTTAGATGTGTTAACATGAGGGAATACGCCTTAGCCGCCATATACCGTCAAATTCACAGAAAGATAAAACGAGATAAATGAAACTTCACAAGTAAATGTGGGCAATTTATTGTTACTGTTGTGTGCTGTTCCACTTCCCATCATTGACTTTCTTCTCAGTGACTTTCATTTTCAGGGATCCTATCAGCGAACACTTTTCTGTATTCTACTCATTCTGCTAGACATTGGGAATAAAAAAAGTCATGGCTCCCAAAACAGTGATGAAAGTGGACAGGCACATGGGGAGCTAAAAGGAACTGTGTGTAAGATTTGTCCCTTCCTCTCTGCCATCACTCACCCCCATCCTGGCATCCACCACAGTGTGTGGCCTTTTCTCCTTTGACCACAGAACTTAATGCAGTGCTTGGCATGCTGTAGACACACAATAGATATTTTTAAGACTTCCCTCCACCCTGCTCAAGTACTGTGATGAGTTTGTAATGCTTGCAGTATAAATATTTAATAAATTCTTTACTGCTTTTTTTTTAATCTTAGGAGAGTGGTTGCACAAACAGAGATAGATTTGAAGCAGTGGTTCCAATCAAGAGTGAATCTGATCCCCAGAGGACACATGGCAGTGTCTAGAAATACTTTTGATGGTCGCAAGTGGGAATTGTGATTAGCATCTAGTGGACAGAGGCCAACGATGCTGCTAAGAATGCTTCAAGGTGAAGGACAGCCCTGTCATGAGCAGCTGTCCGTATGTTAATACTGAGAAAGCTTTGTCAAGGAGATGATCCTCAGCAACCAACTAGGAATGAGTTAATGGCCTCTGAGCTGTGAGAAGGACCATGCCGTCTCATAGAATGATGGAGATGAGAAGGATCAACAAGCTGTAAGGAATTTTAAACTGGACTCCAGCCCTCAACTATTATGATCCTTTTCTCATATTCTTGGAAAAGGGTCTGATGTCAGTTTTCCAGGGCAGGGAATTCTGTTCTTTAGGTGCTGGCCATTTAATTTGTTAATTTTAATGCTGCTTTGTATCTTACTCTGAGTTACATTTCAAAACTGCATTCCTATTTGTACCAATTTGTATGTGAGGGACTTGTGGAATATAAGGTGAGTCTGAGTGGTCTAGATATGAAGCATCCTGCCCAAAGACTGGTTTGCCAAAGGCTTTGTCCCTGGCTGGTGGAGATAATGAGAAATGATTGGATAATGAGGGATGCTAATCCATTGATGGGTTCATAGCTGATCAGGAGTCACTGGAGGCAAATCTTTGAGGAAAATATCTCTCTATCTATCTATCTATCTATCTATCTATCTATCTATCTCCCTCCTTCTACCTCCCTCTCTTCTTTCCTCTCTCCCTCTTCCTCCCTCTTCTCAGTTTCCACAAGGCGAACAGCTCTGCTCTATCCAGTCTCTCCTCTATTATATTCCAGAGCAGTAGCTCTCAATTTATAGGTCTCAACCCCTTTGGCAAGCCTCTAGCTCCAAAAATATTTACATCATGATCCATAACAGTAGCAAAATTACAGTCATGAAGCAGTAACAAAAATAATTTTATGGTTGGGGTCACCCCAACATCTGGAACTGTGTTAAAGGGTCACAGTATCAGGAAGGTTGAGAAGCACCAGTCTACAAGAAGTGTGTATACCTACACTAACCTAGAAACAACCAAGAGCATTCCTCGAGCTCAGTAGATTTCTCGAGTCTCCAGAATTATACATTTAGGTTTCACAGTTGCCAACAGGTCGGGCACAGTACCTACCCTGTTATGAGTGATTACTGAACACTGAAATCTGATGTCAGCACACTCCTCTGAGGGCACAGATCTTCTTGGAATAGGATTATGCAACCACCTTGGCCCTCACAGCAGGCTCTAGCATGCACACCCTGAACCTCACAATAAAACAGGCCGGCATTGCACAAAGCAACGGCTTTGGACCCATTCACACGGTTCCAGCAGTGTTTTATTAATGTGCTGTCTCCAGCATCCTTTACAATATTGACAGGAAGCCAGTTAGTGCAATGAGAGTGCTTTCCTGGTTCTCCTTCTGCCGTCACTAGAGTGGACACCCAGTCTGCCAGGAGAAATCAGGGTGAAGGACTTTAAAAGCAAGTGACTGGAGGATAATTGTTCCATGGCCTGAGGTCACTCTGTTTAAGGACAAGCATATTCAGATAATCCCAAGAGAAAATTCGCACAGATAAGAGAAGTCCACGTCATATCAGAATCTCCTTCTGCTGAGCTTTGGCATGGGGATTGGTGCAATGATATCATTGCAATGCTGGAACCTATAAATCAATATATAATTCAAACCGAGCCAGGAGCTGAAAGCTCACTGATTGCTTCCTAGGCAAAAGCTGCTTCTTGTTATCTGAGACCACATAGCTCTCCTGAGGTTGATGATCAGCATAACTCATTTACCTGCTCCTGCTCCTTGCCCTTTGTTCTTGCTGACGATTGTCCTGATCACCTGGTCAGGTATAGACCTCACTCAGCATTGCCAGTCTCAAAAGTAAGTGCAAACTCTAGACACCTCAGTTAGGTACAAGGATATTGTTCCTTCTGGAGTTGGAGTAGTGAAAGCCGAGACAACTAAGAGCTGTTACTACTGAGGGTCCAGACCAGGATGTCCTCGGTGGGCTGGGATACCCTCTGCGGGCTGGGACTCTCTCTGTATTTCTGGATTCTGGGGCAATTTTCCCTTGACTGGCTTGGACATCTTCAGAGTGATACAACAGCAAGTGCAGGAGAATGCCACACTTGCCAAAATAGGAAAGGGCAAACATTTTCTTCCGTGTCTATTGTACAGAGCTAGCTGTCAACTAGCCATTATTTCTACCTCACTTAGTGTGGACACATCTTTCACCGCTTGTAAGAGCACACTCAGACCTCTTTCAAGTTCCTGTCAGGGCATTGTTATATACCCTGTGTTCTGGGAGAGTACTCTCATTGTGGCACTCTCTTATCCAAATTCATCTTTCACTCACTTTGGTTGCTTCCCTGGGTACCCAGACCTAGGCATACTCCCCATTACCTAGTCTTGAAACAGAACTAGAGGTAAGAGAACTCTTTTTCCTCCTTTACCAGTCCCAGCGTATTTTTGAAAGAATTATTTTTATTATCTAGCTGTCATTTCCTGACTTGATGGCTGGGAAAGGGATATGTTCTAGAGGCAAGAGCTCTGAACACTTTTCCCAGAGCATCTGTGGGACAGAACAGCGGCTAGCCTCTGTGATATGAAGAGCTACCTTTTCTCAAATGTCTGACCTGTGGCATTTCCTTCCATGGACATCAACCCCAAGTCAACACTGGTGACAGCATTAGCAATTGCACAGCTGCCTGGGCTAGCGTTGGTCCACCTGTCAGTTCTGAGGTTCCACTCGGTGTCTGCACTCACAGACTAATCCTGGTGCCTGCTGGCACAGGAGGGATCACTGGGCACGGCCTCAAGAAGCAACTTGATGTTCAGAATGCTTATTAGTGAGTATTCTTAGATTTTACTCTTGTGGGGGGCAGATGGTGAGGAAGAAGCAAGAATCAGGGAAAGCCTAGGTTGTCATAACCACAGGGAGCCAAGATGCTGAAGATGGCTCTTCAGAAGCAATCTGAGTTGAAGACTAGGGTGCTAAATCTTTACACACCTCAGGTACTCAATCGTTAGTGGGACAACCCAGGCAAAATCATGAACTCCAGTGAAACTCTCTTCCAACATGGCAGAGGCTGACAGATAAGCATTATTTTCTGACTGGGGAAATAAGAATAATTGGGCCAGCATACCACGGCATCCACCAAACACAATAGACTTTGTCAGTCATTTTAAAACACGCTGAAAATTATTCCCATGTGACTACTGAGAAAACTGGAGCACATGGGGTTAAATACCATTGTCTCAGGGACACATAGCTTTGAAGGCCACAGCAGCATCTCTGAAAGTACTCCTCTTGGTTTGGAATGTGACCATAGGTAATACTTAAATGAATGGGTATGGCCATGTTTCAGCAAGACCTGACCTTTAAAAATGTGGTGGCCAGAAATGGCTTACAGACATAGAGTCCTCTGGCCATTGTATTAAAGGAGGAGACTGTAGCTAAGGCTCCTAGGACTAGTACGTTTTGTTGCAAGAATAGAGGAAGGCCGCTTCTACAAAGGGGAAGAGATCTGTAAGCTCAACTTGACTGGATATGAACAACAAGCTTATGATGGTGACACTAAGAGCAATTTGGGGTGTCAGGGGTATTGA
This sequence comes from Ondatra zibethicus, assembly GCA_004026605.1. Taxonomy (NCBI): domain Eukaryota; kingdom Metazoa; phylum Chordata; class Mammalia; order Rodentia; family Cricetidae; genus Ondatra; species Ondatra zibethicus. The sequence goes on along the minus strand of PVIU01003775.1, from coordinate 43,090 downwards.
GAAATGCTAAGGGGATGGTTGTAAATAGGGTAGAAGGTGAGGGAGATTGAAGGTAGAACTATCAGAAACATGTTTGCCCAGCTTCTTTTGATAAAAGATTGGACTACACCTAAACCCCTTATTACCTATCTAGCTAAGACTCTGTCGTTAACCTTCACAGCTCAACTCACACAACGGTACACTTCATTCCTCGCGCTCCTGGGTCCTGCATTGTTATTCCCAAGGCAACTGCGTGACATCTATCACATAATGCCGTCCCCAAGCTAACGTGTTCACGTTTCACTATACATGTAGTTTTTATCTCCCTTTACCAGCCCTACCCAGCATCGCCTGGGCAGAATGGTTTTGTGACTTGGTGCCTGGCACACGCTCATCTTTTAGTTCTCCAGACGATTCTGGGATGGCGCTCAGTCTGGGAGTGGGTGCATAATACCGTGACTGCCTCCAGAGAAGTATATGCTCTAACTTACCCTTTACCGCCCAGAGCAGCACATAGTAGGTGCTCAATAAATGCCAATACACCTCTGGATGAATAGATGGAAGCTCATGACTATCATGATGGGAATCAGTGTGTGCGGGGGGGGTGATTTTGGAAAAACACTTATCTCGATAAGGCTGTTTGCAGCAACAACCCGTGCATCTTCCTTTATTGTTAAAAATGCATGAGTATGCAAACACACGTGCATGCAGGTGCTTTCAGAGGCAAGATGGGCGGGGGTGGGGGCCTCTGGGACTATAGTTATGAGCAGCTGTGAGCTGTCAAATTTGCGTGCTGAGAACTGAACTTAGGTCCTCTGCAAGAATGGCGAACCATCTCTCCAGCTCCTTCACTTTCTTTCTTGCTTTTTTCAAATCCATGCTGTCTGATTCCTCTAGCTTATAAAACATCTTTTCCATAAAACATCTCTTACTAGTCCAGTAGGATTATACTCTCCTTTTTATATCGTCACTGCCCTTTAGACATTGTAGGATCATGGAATAGAGAATTCAGCATTGTAATTGCACAGTTACAGCCTCCTTTATTGGACTATGAGTTGTTGAGAGCACAGACCATGTTATTCATCTCTGAGTCCTCTGGGCTACACACGCTGCTTATCTCATTTGCAGTTCCATAAATATGGAATGAAATCACTAATTTCCCAAAGGCATGCGCTAACCAGAGACTCCGGGCCTGTATTTCCATTCTGTTTCTCTCTCATGGACTGAAGATGATATAAACCGAGAGTGTTTAAAGTCAACATGATTGAAGTAGCGAACCAAAGCAAGCCTGGCTCAGAAGCTGCCAGCCAGATCTAGGAGGGTTGCAGAAATGGAGATTTGCAATGTGGTCCTTTCTGCACTCTTGGGCTTGCCCTCGGGCCCACCATGGGTTCATTTGTCCCTACTGATACCTCAGTCTCAAAACAAATCCTCTCTATTCCCTCTCTCTCCTCTCTTCCAAGTCAGAGCACCCTTTTATTACTTGGAGAATGTCAACAAATGTCAGCAAGATGGTAGGAGAGTCATCTGCAAGGAGGCACAAGGGAAGTTAAGGAGAGTAAGAGGAGAGCTTGTCTCTGTCCCTAACAAGTCGTGTGGCTTCTTACCCTACAGTCCAGGGATCTTGTTTTGTAAGTCAAGCATTAGATTTCACTAAAAAAAAAAAAAAATCACTTAAGTGCCCTAAGTTATAAGTGTTAGATGAACTTAGCCTTGCTGACAGGGTATATTCTATAAGAAACACAAATACTACTCGGCGAGCCCACTGTGGCTGTTCACACCTGTAATCCCAGCACTTGGAAGCAAAGGCAGGAGGATTGGAAGTTCAAGGTCACCCTAGACTAGTAGCAGGAGCCTGTCTCATAAAAACCAATTATTAAGCTCTTTTCCACACAAATATGACATAAAATGACATCAAGGCCCATCTGCTTGGAACTCTCCTCCCCTTCCACACTTTTTTCTTTTTTTTAATCTGTGGATTTACCTGAGCTTCACTCTATTCCTTCACAATGAATAAAGGAAAGTCACTTGGCATCATATTTCAGAAAGATGACCACTTCCTACCTCGAATGCTAAATTAGAGTAAAGGCTTTTCATGACTCTGAGCTGTGTTTGTCCTCCAATGTCTGTTCAGTGTCCAGTGGTGGTGGTGCTGGTGGTGGTGGTGGTGGTAGTGGTGATGGGGTGGGGGTGTAGACACTAGATAGGGCGGTGGTGGTAATGATGGTGGTGGTGATGGGTGTGGGATGTAGACGCTAGGGTGGTGGTGGTGATGTGGTGGGGGTGTAGACACTAGGGTGGTGGTAGTGATGATGGTGGTGGTGATGGGGGTGGGGTGTAGATGCTAGCTAGGGTGGTGGTGATGGGGTAGGGGGTGTAGAGGCTAGGGTGGTGGTGGTGATGGGGTGGGGTGTAGACACTAGGGTGGTGGTGGTGATGGAGTAGGGGTGTAGAGGCTAGGGTGGTAGTGGTGGTGGTGATGATGGGGTGGGGGTGTAGACGCTAGGGGATACTTCAGTGCTTATACAACCCAGTCATTTCAAGCAGAACAGGGAATTTCCAGGAGAGAGATGTTCTAGCTTTAAAATTAGCCTGACCCTTCTTGTGGACAAGATGGGGTCCTGGCCCCAATCTGATGTAACCTTCGCCTTCAAACATTCAGTTCTTTCTGTTCCACCCACCTCTCCCCCTTGCCTGTCATTTTTCCTAGGAAGCCCTAGTAACATTTGGTTCATCATACAGATTTTGCTTGTGGAAAGGGAGTCTTCTGGGGCATTTACATTCCTCGTGATCAACCAAATACCTGGCAGTTTGAGTCTTCTATAGGATGGATTGGGAGACAAATGGGCATTAATGAGTTATCTTGGATACTCCAGCTCCCTAGCACTACCACATCTGTGTGAGACAGACTGCAATATGCCATGTGGAAAATATACTGCCTGAGACATTGTGAGCTATGTAGCACTCCTTCAATATTTTTTTCCTCAAGTACTCACATGTATGATTCAACACTAACATGTTCTGACTTGCTCTGGGACTAGCAGGACACCAATCATCCCGGAGGTCTGGGGGATCAAGGTGGGTAACACACAGTTGGCCAGGGGAAGCCAGACGCAGTCACTGCAGGTACCAGCTCTGCCTCAATATTCTCTACTTTGCTTAGGACTTGTTCGGTCGAAAGCAAGAATAATATTCTTAGAAAACAGTAGGAACAATTTCTTCCCATCTCTCATTGCCAGGTAACGATATATTTCAGACACACTAAAAAGGAACCGAAGTGAGACCCCACTGAATCTCCGAGGTGTGTATTTAAATAGGTTGGTTTGAATTGACTTTCTTTGTTTTGTTTTCAACACTGTGTGTCAGAATCTGAAAAATAAGCTGGGGCTGTAGGCCATAAATGTGAATCAAGCTTAACTTCTGCCTATATAAAGATGTTGTGGGCCATCCTGTCCCACAGGACGCCTGTGACAGGTTAAAGATGGCTTGAAAACTGGTAATGAATATATTCAACTGTGGTTCATTGTGAACTCCTTGTGATGTGGCAGATAGGGTTAAGTCTGTATGAGAGCTTTATTATGGCCGAATATGGTTGCACACATATATTTTTAATTTAATTTAATCCCAACACTCAGGAGGCAGAGGCAGACGAATCTCTGTGAGTTCAGACTAGTCTGCAGAGTGAGTTCCATGACAGCTAGGACTTTGTGGTGAGACTCTTATTTTTTGTTTGTTTGTTTTCGAGACAGGGTTTCTCTGTGGCTTTGGAGCCTGTCCTGGAACTAACTCTTGTAGACCAGGCTGGTCTTGAACTCACAGAGATCCGCCTGCCTTTGCCTCCCGAGTGTTGGGATTAAAGGCGTGTGCCACCACCGCCCAGCAAGACTCTGATTTTTAAAATAATTCTGAGAGAGAAAAATGACATGGAATTGGGTGAACGTGAAAGGGGGGGGAGGATTTGGGAGGAGTTGAGGAAGGGGAAACCATGATCAAAATATATTGCATGAAAAAATATTTTCAATAAAAAAATAATAGTTATAAACCTCACAAACACAAAGAAAATGGGTAAAGAACTCCCTCAAGGAGCTGTCAAAATATTAAGAAAAGTAATTAATCCGCACTAACTATATTACCACACATTATATAACAACATTGGAAAATGAATAATATTATCGGACTTCCATTGCTACTGTGAAGGTAATGAAGACGAAATGCCTAAGTGTGTGGGAGGCACTCAAAAATAATAACAGTTGTTTTAAAACAAGTATCATTATTGCTATTAAAGTAGCAAAGTAATTGTCAATGAGCATCAAGATTTGTCAGGAAGAAAATGGCAAGAAATCTATCCAAGGAGTTCCAGCCACCACCACTGCTCCCACCACAGGGTCTGAGCAACTTGTTTGGAAGTCAGGGAACTGCACAGAACGTAAACAGCTTTCTTCAGCCCTTTCCATCCATTAGGAAGTACAGATAGCTTTGCAAATATGTCAGAGGTAATGTGGCCATAATAGGCCCAGAAGCAGGCACGAAATGGCAGTTAATCTGTTTATTTCTTTATCGTTTGCCTTCATGTCATTCTGAGGTAAAATCACTCCCTGTTTCAGTGGTCCATTTTCTCTGGGGAATGTGGGTAACAGGTAACCAAACCCATAAACAATGAAACCTGGAGCTAAAATGAAACCACCAGGCAAAGTAGTTGGCAGGATTGAAGTAGGATTCAAAGTCCCCTAGCAAATGGCTTATCGTTTCCCACAGATAAGAACTAGAACACAGAGGCCAAATGGAAGAGATAAGCAGGTTCATAAAAATTAGCCGGGAAAACCCATCTTGAATCTCTGAGAGTAATCAGTGCTGGGTGGTCAGCTGACAGACAGTGGCGCCTGTAGCGTCAGGTCTCGCACTCACGCTTCCTCAGAGGAGCAGCGTGCTAACCGCATGCTAGTGCTTCCAAGAAGCATGCTTATCTTCGCCCAAGGGCGACAAGAACCGAAACCTTAGGCGTCTTGGCAATTGTCCCCAGGAAGACTTCCTTTCGGCTCTGTTTTCATTCCTTATGATTTGTACATTTCTAAAAAGAGTTGTTTTCTCGTTAGCTAAATTCAATGTCAAAAAAAAAAAAGCTGGTTTCAATTCAACCTCATTCAAATACTATTTGGAAAGAAAAAGAATGTCTACTCGATTCCAAGTGCCGATTCCACGATTCCACGACTCCATGTAGCAAGTGTGGACAGCACCCTAGTTTACTGAACACTGACAGGCCTAGATGCAACGTATTTATATGCAGTCATTTATATAATTTTTGTGATAACCAGAATTTCTTTTCTTTACTGTTTTTGGTCTAGTAGTTTTCTGCACTTTCTCCTCTCCTCTTCTCTCTTCCTCTTTCTTCTACCCTTTCCTCTGTGGTTTTGACAGTCTTATGTTGTGGAATATTATTTTAAGATGTGTTACATTTGTTTATGCTGTAGGATATTTGTTTAGTGACGCAAAGATGTGTTGCATTCTTTTATGTCGCACTTGTTCAACTCTGTGAAGCTGTGTCACTTTACCTGTCTAAAACACCTGACTGGTCTCATAAAGAGCTGAGCAGTAGGTAGCAAGGCAGGAGAAAGGCTAGGTGGGACTGGCAGAGAATGAATAGAAAGAAAAGTCTGGGAGATCAAGGAGTGAGAAAAGAAGGGGTCAGTCAGCCAGTCACACAGCCAGACATGGAATAAGAAGGAAGGAAAAGATATACAGAAATGAGAAAGATAAAATCCCAGAGGCAAAACTTACATGGGACAATTTAAGAAAAGTGGCAAGAGGCCAGGTGGTGGTAACACATGCCTTTCATCCCAGCACTCCGGAGGCAGATGCATGCAAATCTCTGTGAATTTGAGGCCAGCCTGGTCTACAGAGCAAGTTTCAGGACAGTCTCCAAGTTTACACAGAGAAACCCTGTCTTAAAAGAGAAAAGAAATGAAAGAAGAGAAGAGGGGAGGGGAGGGGAGGGGACAGAGAGAGGGAAGGGAAGGGAAGGGAAGGGAAGGGAAGGGAAGAGAAGAGAAGAGAAGAGAAGAGAAGAGAAGAGAAGAGAAGAGAAGAGAAGAGAAGAGAAGAGAAGAGAAGAGAAAAGAAAAAAGCCAGGTTAAGGCCAGGCATTCATAAGTAAAATTAAGTCTTTCTGTGTGTATTTATGTGGAAGCTGGGTGGCAGGTACCCCAAAGAACCAAAGAGTTAAAAAAGCAACAACCAACTACAGTCTTACCGTATATTCGGACTGTCCTAGAACTCACTATGTAGCCCAAACTGGCTCACAGATAGGCATCACTGGGCCCAGCTTTCTTCTTTTTAGTTTGGGTCTATGATAAATAAGGTACCAGGACATTAACATACAATAGTATCTGACAACATAGGCCCATCTGATGGAAGAGCAGGCAATGTAGAGCATAATATCGCTACGAATGAACTCAGTGCTCAGGGTAGCCCTCCTGGCAGGAATGGGCATTTATACAAGAGGCCCCAGCACTGCTCCTTTTGTCTATCATACTATTAATACAAGGGGTCCGAAAGATGAAATTTTTCCAGGAATCTCATTCTAAGAGGAGAATGAGATTCTCCTGGTGCCAATCAGGGGGGAATTTGTCTCCTCTAGACAGGGCATCATGGAGGAGAGACAGAGCAGAGTACTGCTGAAGGTTGCTGACTTCTGCCCACCTCTTGCTTTTCCTTTAAACCTAACCCCATGTTGGTAGTTGGAGATGGATGTGGGGGTTCACAGGGTCTCCTAGTTCCTCTTCTTAATGCAGTCACATTGGCAACATTGCTTTTCCTGCTTTTCACCCTCACTGCGTCTCTTTAGTTGCCCTGCTGCTGAGGATGGGGACAGACACTGGCTTGTTAGGACTGGCAGGGCCCGGGCTCTCACACTATCACTGCTACAGGTGGTGCTTTTATTTCTATAAAAGCAGATTTTTCTTTCAAAAAAGAAAATACATGTATGTGTGTGAGAATGAACGTGGACCTACGAACGCACACATTCAAACAATCACCTCCGAGGCTCATGGAACCTTCTGACATCAGTGTGATACTTACTACTGCCCTGTCTTAGGGACAGAGGTAATTTGCAACATCATGCTTAGAAACAAATGAAGAAAGGAACAACTATTGTCTGCACTTGGCAATTTCCATGTGCTTATCACCTTGAATGCTCCAGAAATAGACATCATCATCCTCATTTTTTTAAAAATTTCTTATTAGTGTTATGGTGTGTACACACCCAAGACACAGGCTACGTGTGGAGGTCAGAAGGCAACTTACACACTCAATCCTATGCTTCCAACATGAATATCAGGGATCAAATTCCTCTCATCAGGAGGTGCCTAGCTGATAGCGGTGCCATACAGGATTTCCTACTAAGATGCCTCAATGCATTTTTCAAAGCTAAAGACCCTTTTTCCTACATGCTATGAGCAATCTCTCCACAACCAAGGCAAACACAGCAGACACTGAATTACACATATATTCACATTTTCTCGTCACTGCTATTTCAAGTTATATTGTAGTCAGCAGCACCTCATGGCCTACATAGTACCAGTTTTTCTTTCTTTCTTAGTAGCACAAAAATAATGGTACATTTACCATCACAGATTCTTACATCTCATAAGGTGTTACGTCACAAAAAATCTATTCTTCAATTTGGCATTTTACTCTTTCTCAATATTGCTGTCAGTAGCTCTCGACACTGCAAACAACTGACAATGGGAAAAGAATTAAAGGGCATTGGTGGATCCCAGGCACAGCCTGCAGAAACATTCTCACCCCAAACATGTGACTGAATGTTGGCATTTGGAGCATGTCCTAGTAAATCTTGCCCTTGCTTCCTTCTCTAGGTAACCATGGTAATGCTTGGTATCACAGGTGCTCTCCCCTTCTACCATTAGCATGACGAGATTTTCATGGGCTTTGCACTGTCTCTGGGTGCTATTCTGCCAAATCAGAGTCATTTGAGCACAAGACAATTGTCTGATGCTTTCTCATTATACTTATTTAGAAAGTGTGTGAGGTCTACTTTACAATGACACACAGAAAAACAAAAGGAGGAAACCGCTCTGGGATGTGATCTCGCAGCAGAGAAATAAGAAAGCTAATTGGCTTGAGGGGCGGGAAATAAAGAACAGCAGAGAGCATCTAAAATGTCTCTCAGCAGTGTTTTGATCACAGCTGAGAAGACATCTTCAAGTAAAAAACAGTGTCACAGATGCACAGAAAGTAAATCCTAGAATTAAAAAATTATACAGGCCATGGACATCTTCCCAAATATAAAGTTGAATCCTCTCCCCACTGTCTGAGAGGAAGAGAGCTAGAAAGAGGTCACCTTCAGTGCAGGTGAATAAAGCTTGAGGGAGGGAGACGGCAGAAAAGCTGAGTCATCTTAAGTCTGTGTGGCTGGAGGTGTAAGCCATTGTTAGTGTGTTCGCCACACGTGACATCTGGGTACAACCTCCAGCATCAAAGAGATACTTAACAAAATGGTGAAGTCACTGACATCAAAGGTGGAATAAAAACTAAACTTTAAAAAGGATTGTAAGGCTGGGCAGTTGTGTTCCCTTGTTGGCAGTGTGACTTTCCGTGGTTTATGTTAACCGTGCTCAACTCTACTTTGAAAACACCAAATGAAAATCCCATAAATAAATGATAAAATTTTAACTATGTGTTTTTCTCAGTAGTATGAGACGCATTGCATCCAGTTTATATCCATCCCACGAGGGACAGAGTCACCCAGATCCTGTGTATCCACACTGTCTTCGCTATGTAGTCTTTAATCACTTAAGAGCACTTGCTCGCTCTCTCGCTCTCTCTCTCTCTCTTTCATCAAATTATGCTGCTTGGGTCCAAACACCATTATTTCATTTCATAATGTCCCCAAAGCAAAAGAGCAATAATTCTGGCAGTTCCCGTAAGCCAGTGAGAAGCTGGAGAGTGTTCCTTTGGAGTAAAAATATAATAGGATACCTTGAGATAGGGAGGACATTCACATAATTTCCACCATGACGTATTGTTATGATTTGTCTATTTGATCATTATTTAGTCTTGATAATATTTTTGTTCCAAATTAATTAATAAGCTTAATAGCAGTTATATGTGTGCAGGATAGAACAGATTCTTTAGGAATCAGTCCAAGCTATGGAATCAGCCACCATAGTGGGGCGTGGGATGTATTGCCTGTGGATCAGAGACCTACTGTACAGGTGAATTTGCTTCTATCAGGGTACATGTCCCCCTATGTATTTATGGACAGATGTACTTTTTTCAAAGGTGATAAAATGAGAGGTCCCTGAATAAGCACCAGATGAAAGCAAAGCATGGAGCTGGGCCACAAAATGTGTTCCATGACATGTTTTTAGTATCCATTTCATAAAGTCCCTCACAATAGTAATTTCCACAGGAGAGGCACTGTCACAAGCACCTTCCAAATACCTTTTCGTTTAACATTTAGAATGCCCTCTCAGATAATAACGAATATGTACTCCATTTTACACTTGAGGAAAATGAGGGCCCAGAAAGAGGCATGCTCCGAGAAATAAGGTTCTACACGCCTAAGAACAAAGTCAAAAGTCCCACAAGCAGCAGACATTCAAGTCTAAAGGGCAGGATAGAGTCAGGCTCCAGAGACATGTGGGCTTTATCAGCAGTGGACATGAAACACTGGGAGTCGATGAGGCCCCCAGGACAGTGAAGAGAGAAGAAGCCTGACCTAACAGCTTACCCATAAAAGAGGGTGAGAGTTTGGACCTTCAATGTCCCCTAAACACTCAGGTGTTGAAAGCTTGATCTCAATGTAACAATGTTCAGAGATGGGGGCCTCTGACCTCATTAGTGTATTCATTCACAGATGTGTATACATACATACATACATATTTATGTATATATAATATATTTGAATTGACTACTGGAAGATGGTAGACACTGTAGGAGATGGGGCTTAGTTGAAGGAAGTGGGTCTGTGTGTGTTTGTGTGTGTGGGTGGGTGGGTGTGGGTGTGATTTTCTTGGCTGTCACGGGTTTGCCACATGTTGCCTATCTTGGTCCCAAATTACTACAGGCAACAGACATATTAGATGTTCTGCGAGCATGAAGCTGTTCCAGAAAAGAGGCCTGGACACGGGAAATGAAGCAACCTACAACCCCAGAGATTAGTAGCAGGGAAACAAGTAAGGTGGGTATTTCATGAAAGCCCATGGAAAGACTGCTTCAAAGCCAGGATTGTCAATAATGTCAAGAATTCTACAAATCAAGATAAGATGGAGGACCCAAGATCCTTTGGCCTCAGAAACATGAAGGGAGGACTGGAGATATGGCCTATTCATAAAAGTCTAGGCTCTCAACCAGCAAGTCAAGAAATAGAAAGGTAATTGGTTATGTGCCCAGAGCAGTTTCGGTGATGTGGGGCACATGCCAAGATGCTCAGCTGTGGGCTGAGGTGTACAAAGGGAGGAGGAGATGGCAAGTATGCACAAGTCTCCAGGAAGTCTGTCCATGATGAGGTAGATGGATACTGCCCAAGTTCAAAGGGGAATTTTTCAAATATTACCCCTGATTAAGATATAATCTCATAACCACAGTTTGTTTTGAATGTGTGCTATTCTGCTTACACGTGGCATAATACTGAATGGTGCTTACCCCTTCTGACATTTAGTTTCCTCCTATGAAAAGTACAGAAAAGATCCTGAAAGGGAGATTAGGAAAAATCATGTAATGTATTTAAAAGGCACTAATTCTGTGTTCAATATAGACAAAATGCTTAGAAATTGGAAGCTGTCATTTTATTGATGTTACTCAAGATGATTCTGAAACCCCCACTGTTGAAGGAAGAAGCTGAGTTAAAGGAAAGGAAAAGAAAAGTAAGTGATGGAGGACAGTCCTTGAAGACACAAGACAAGATGAAAGCCAGAGCCAAGTAAAGAAACTAATCGTGGAGAGGAAAGACGTTGACATAAGACCCACTACTTCTTCTAATCAGCTTTGAATAGCATCCAGTCACATGAGAAATGCCATTTTGCTTAGAGTTAAAAAAGAAAAACAAGCTACATATCTTTGATAAAAGGATTTCTATTTCTTCTAATTAGTGATATGACTCCTACATCCTATTGATAAGTGAGCTTACAAAAACATTTAAATAACCCTGTTGCGGGGGGCAGGGAAGAACGTTCTTCTCTTGCCTGTTGCTATTCTTGCTAATAGGGTTCATAAGATGGAAGCTCAACTTCAGCACAGAAGAGCCAAGCAGGCCAGATGTGAAAGATCCAGTTCCATCATTTAAACAGAAAGGGGATTCTTTTGTATTATTTTAAACCTTGGATATTTTCTGCAGCTATCACTGTGAAAATAGCCCACAATCTGTCACAAAAAAAAAATACAACTAATTGGCTCTTTGTGCTTAGTCTGGTTGACAAAGTATAGATCTTTATCACGTCATTGTTATTTACCAAAGTAAGAGACATCTGATGAGGGACAATTGGATGGCATTCTCTTTTCAAATCATTCGCTTAAACAAAAGGGCATTTATTTTCATTTCTTGTTATTAAAAATAGAAGTTATTAACCAAGTTGGGGTAGCATTCCTGTAATCCCAGCACCTATTCAATGAGGGCAGGAAGTTTAGAAGTTTAAGGTCATCACCTCAGCTTCCAAGTGAATTCAAGGCTAGCCTTGTTGTGACATCTCCGCAATATTCTGTCCCAAACGAAAGAAAAGGACAGTAATTCATGTTAAGTGAATGATAGCTATCAAAGAGCTACCTTGTCATTAGAGTGACATATGGCTACTCACATTTTGCTATATATTCTCATTGTACTTCCCTACACATTTACCTATCCGTGTTTTTTAACAGAAACTAGTTTGATTTGACAGTATATATTATAAACAAATTGAATGTTACTAATTTTTTCAATTATCTTTTTTAAAAGATTTTTTATGTGTATGGGTGTTTGAATGCATATCTGTATGTGTATCACATGCATGTCTAGTGCCTCAGGAGGCCAGAAGATAGCATTGGATCTCCTGGAACTGGAGTTACAGGTGGCTGAAAACCACCATGTGCGTGCTGGGAACTAAACCTGGGTCTTCTGGAAGAGCAGTCAATGCTCTTAAATGCTGATCTATCTCTTCAGGCCTATAACGAGCTTTTTAATAGTTGCTGTCCTGAACATGCAAAAATTTAGAAAGGCAATCCGTTATTGCTATCTATGTCTATTTCCTCCAACATTTTTTCTTGTGTCTGTAACCCTACAGCAGGATAAACACCTTTATATAAAATTCTTGGTGTATAACTCATATCTTTCATGTAGGCTCCTGGAAACCTAATGAGACAGTAAAGACTTCTCAAAATATTTGTTAATGAAAATTAAACGACCCTTCAAAAAGAATCTAAAACTTAAATACACATCTGGTAAAAGATTGCTGGTCTGGGCCCAAGGTAGGCTCAGCTGTAGCAAACAGTCTGCGCCCCACGTGGTCCTAAAGCGTGTGGAGGAGAGAGAGATCCAACAACCCTTTCTCACAGGACGACAACCATGACAAGCAGAAAGGGCACAGGAAGTCCGTCCCCATCAGCATATCAGAGTCCCTGCTTCTACAAGCTCCACCACCGTCAGAACTAAAGCTTAAAGGAGAATCCCAGCTTCGTGAGTGCAGCGCGTCCATGGTCATTTGTCTTCTTGGGACTACTACTAATGGAACTTAGGCATCTTTCAGTTTCCCCCTCATACTTCTACTGCTCTGACATATTTTGGGAGAAAATGCTACTTAAAAGTCAGCACATTGTTTGACTTGTCTGTGAATCTCCTAGAGTTTCATTTTTCTTCCTTGTGAAATTTCCTCAGCTCCTGAAAGTTGGCTTGGAGTCACCAATATTGTGATGGAGCCTGTGCTTGCGGGGTAACTTTACGGTGCTCAGTTGTCTTGATAGCAGCATGGGGGAGAAGGAGGGAGAAATCTTTACACAATTTGTATGGATGTTTGCATAAGTTATCAAGTTTCTAGCGGTTCTAAAGAAAGGAACAAGGTGGCTTCCTGTCCTCTCAGTATCTGAATTCACACACACATTTCTCTTTCTATCCACTCGCTCAAGCAATATTTTGTTTAGTCGGAAGGCTCCCAGCATCAGTCTTAAAGAAGCTGATCTCAGTTATTGACACTAGCAAACATTTCCCTTGACCTCTTCTGTGTTTTGAAATAAGACATGTAGCCCAACTTGTCCTTAAACCTGTAATCCTTCTACCTCAGCCTCCCAAGTGTGAGATTACAGGTGTGGACTACTATGCCCCACAGTGATCTTTCCCCTGCCTATTTTGTGTCTACAGACCCAGCTATCTATCCACCAAGGAAAGTAACCCTCAGTGGTACGCCCTAGTGGATGGCCTATTGTTTAGGCCACAATGGTTAGATTGTTTCTTAGCACATGGTATTCTTGTTGTTTGTATGTTTGATACTGAAGCATCAAACTGCAGCACAGATTGGCCTAGAATTTTCTATACCCAGCAGACCAGGTTGGATTCAAACTTGCATCAGTCCCCCTGCCTCTGCCTCTCAGGAAGGAGAATTGCAGGTGACATCACCACATTCGAGGATATGATACAATTTTAGCCAGTGAATTGAGAGAGAGGTCCAGTGTGTCAACTTTCGCTGACCCGTGCAGATCTCTCTGCAAGACCTGGGATCTGAGGTCCTGAAAGAATGGGTGAACTACAGTTTAATGCTGCAGACAAATTTATTTCAGTTTCAGTGCACTTTATACACGAACGTAACAAAGAAAGCAATGATCCAAGTGAGGATGCTTAAGTTCAGAAAAACATCATCAGGAAATTACGTAAATAAATGTCAATAAGCACATACTAAACATTAACAGAGCAGCCCTTTCTCAGGACAGACAAGTTAAACACAGTTACCTGGCATGTGCTATAGATTATACCTGGGAAGTCATGCAAGGAAGGTGGAAGGCCATATCCAGGCTAGGGGTGCACTGCACAGATTGGGTTTTATAGCTATATTCTGACATTCACACAAATATACATGTCTTATAATTGAGCGCAAGTATTTGTTGCAGGAGGTATGAAACCACGTCCAAGAACAATCCAGGGAACGAAATTCACCTGAGGGAAAGGGCCCTCTGACTTTTTCCTGGAGCCTCTTTAGCTGTTCCCTGAGGTATTGTTCACCCTGTCTTTCTTCTGATGTCTGGAAAAGATTTCCTCAATGTTACAAAAGACAAACACCAACAGGGCCCTTTTCTTCTCCTGTAGTCTCCAGGAGTGACTCCCTCCTTGATAACAGTGTGATACTGTTGAAGGTGGCAGACAGATGCCTCTGGGCTAGAACCCACCTTTAAGGACATCATCTCACTTCTTAGAGTTCAGTTTCTTCTTGGGGTTCCATAGGGGACTGGAGTGAGTGTGCTGTGTTTCTCACATTTCTACCCTTCAGATTGTAATCGGCTTTATTTAATTATTTTTATGTTTTGAGATTATGATATCATTATATTATTTCCCCCTTCCTTTTCCTCACTCCAACCCTCAAGTAGCCCCCTTCTTGTTCTCTTTCAAATTCATGGACACATTTATTATTAACTGTATGTGTGTATTTTTTCCATATAATATATTCTGATCAAGGCTTTCCCTCCCTTATGTCCTCCTAGATCCTCCCACACCCCTCCCGTTCATCCAAATCTACCCTTTCTTTCTCTCACTCTTTAGAAAACAAACAGGTAAATCCAAAACCAAGCATACCAGAATGAAACAAAACAAACAAACATGGGGCACAAAAACAAAGAAAAAGGACAAGAAACACGCCAGGAGGTGGTGGCACACACCTTTAATCTCAGCACTCAGGAGCCAGAGGCAGGTGGATCTCTGCAAGTTTGAGGTCAGCCTGGTCTACAAGAGCTAGTTCCAGGACAGGCTCCAAAACTACAGAGAAACCCTGTCTCAAAAAAAGGAAAAAAAAAAAGAAACACATATATACACACCTTAAAAACACATGCTTGGAAAATGCAATATTCAACAAAAGGCCTGTAAGGCAAAAAATGCCCAAAGTATTAAGAGACAAAACATCTCCAAAAGTATGATTAAGTTCATTTTGAGTTGGCCATCTATGGCTTGACATGGTGCCTGCCCATTAGTGTAATTTGTATTGAAGATAGCTTCTGGGTAAGGCATGGGAGCTCTTGTCCACTCCCCCTTCTCAGCACTGGGACCCAACCTAGCTTAGACTTTTACAGGCCTTGTGCATCCTGCCATAATCTCTGTGAGTCCATAGGTGTCCATCAGTCCTGCTATGTCTGTAAGACACTGTGTGTGTGGCGTCTCCCTGCACCACTGTTTCTTACAATTAGTGTGCTCTTCCCTGGGGAAGATACTGCACCTGCTCTCAGCATTCTTCAGTCTCCTGTAGTTCTTTGTGCGGAGTTGAGACCTAATGGTCCTTCCGCCTTTTCCATATCTATTGTCCTCTTTCAAGTCATGCTTAGGCAGCTACTTTGGTAGCTTCTGATATTGCTAGGAGACAATCTTATAGCAAACTCCCTGTTCCTCTGAGTCTTACAAGCTTTCTGTCCCCTTTTCCACAATGATCCCTGAGCCTTAGGTTTAGGTGTTGTGCTGCAGGTGTGTCAGTAGTGGTTGCAGACTCTCCTCTGAGATCCATGGTTCACTAGCCCTGGGGAGCTGGCTAGGTTTCCAGGAACTGACAAGATTTCCTTCTTGTTGAACAGCTCTCAAGTCCAACTATGGAGCTGTTGGTTTCTTCCCCTGTTTGTGTGCCATTACTGCGCCCTCAGCATTACTGGGGCATGATGGTTGTTGTGGCGGTTCATAAGCCTCGTAGCTAAGTATGATGCTTAGTTACTTCCCTCCTTTGGAGTCTTCCATGGTGCCTTGGTATCGTGAAAGCTAGACCTCAGACGGGAGGCCTTAAGGTCAGTTTCAGATCACCCTCTCTGGGCTCTGTGGCTGAAGTATATGGTGTCTTCAGCAATAGGGACTTATCCTCCCACCTGTGCGAGTGGGCAACCAAGGGCAGTAGCAACAGTGTATAATGTGTTGCGACTCTCTTAGATAACCATGACCAGCAACTCAAAAGACAGCTTTTCATACTTACTGTTGAGGGGTTTTGTATATCTTCTATGACTCTTGAAGGGAATATTGTCACTCCAAATAGGAGTTTTTTATTTAAATTATATGTGTAGATTTATACACCAGTTTATGTGTATTATAGGAATTTTTGCAAGTTAACAATATGGCTCTTCATGATCAAGTGATGATTTTATAAAGATCGTCTGACCATTAAAAAATAGAAAAGAAAATATTTTAAGGTTGAGTTAGTTTAACCTTTATAATCCCCAACAACGTGCCTGTCTGCTTGCCTGCCTTTCTTGAGTATAAAATTTCTTCAGACTCTGGTTTATAATCCACTTCATAAAACAAATCACTTACTCAGAAACTAATGATACAGAAATAATGGACATACTTCTGGTTCTATATAAGACAAATATAGTGGAAGATAGGATCAACATCATAGAAGATAGCGGCATTGGTCAGGAACTTGCATCAGTTTTTGAAAAGAAAGGCATACAGTCTAGGCAGGTAATTTTAGCCAACAACAGCCAAGGCCAAGAAGACACTGGGACTATGAAGAATTGGAGTAACATTTCATCCTGAGTAGCGTGGAGATCCAGTTAGCAAAATGTTTTCTAAAAGTAAGGTTCACAGACCTTAAAATCAAGTTTTCTCCAAATTCCTGCCATTTTCAAAGAAGACTTTTGCATTTAATGGCATCATTTCATCATTACTATAAAGCATTTGTGAAAGCCACATCTTCATGATGACCATCTAAACTTCAATGTACCACATGGCAAGAGGACTTACTTTGGTATTTGAGTTTGTGATCTGGTTTATGTAAAAAAAAATCTGATTATATGTAAACTATTATATATATATATCCTTATATATATGCTACATGATTTATATCTATATATAGTATACATTAAAATGTATGCTATGTAATGAGGACTATTGGGGGTCTATTGTTTCCTTTCCCTTTCAGTACATACCTCGGCTGCATGCACTCAGCTCCTTTGCCATTGTAACATATGCATTAGCTTCATGGTCAGCAGATCCATTCCCTAGATGATAAATGACCTTATTCTACTTATGACAGCACAAGTGCAGAACTCTCAGAATTCTGGACATTTTCAGGATCCTACCTCACAACATTGCTGCTTCGGGGATTAAATTCCCAACACACAAACTTTGGAAGCCACATTGAGATCACATCACTTCTAGAACTGAGTCCTAAAACATCCACTGTGAAACAGGCAAGCTTAGGGCATTGCTTAGAAACCTGGGATCCCATTTACTTGGCCTATGCACCTAGCAGCCTGTGAACAACCCAGGAATCACACACACACACACACACACACACACTCATTCCTGTGATAGAGATGCATGTATACCTGCTTTGAACAATGGGAATAAATCACTCCCCTTAGCAGGCCTCTGGCAATACCTCATTTCTATTCAAACACATCCTGTATTACAATCCAAAATGGGCAATGGGCCAAACTGTGTATGCAATAAGGCGAACCATGTCCCCAGTGTGAACTTTTAGGTAGAATCCTCTATGTACTATCATACTTGCACATAATTGGGCGTGCATATGATTAAAATAAGGTACATTATGGGAAGGGACATGTACAGTAGCACCTTTGCATAATCAAAGCCCATCAACCAAAATAGAAAAATTACCTAAACTATATTCCTACTAACCAAACTCCTCCTTCTCTTGAACTCTAAAGCAGAAGTCAGGACCCTTCCTTTTTAACTCAAGTGACCCATTGTCCTCTTGATGAGTACTTTCAAACCTGAACCATTGTTTTCCCTTGAAGTAAAGTGTCTTTGATACTTTGCTATCTATGTAGACTTCTATTTCATTCTCAATAAAAGGCCAAGACCTTGGAAACACTCAGCCCAGACTCCAACCACTGGTAGCAACTTCACACCAAAATCTACCCCACCACGCAGTCATCAGTTTGTTTTACTGGCTGAGCAAAAGGGCCCTGAAGAGTAAAGGAAGAGAGAGTCACAGCATGAAGGCATGACAGACCCTTGAAGAACAAACACAAAATGCTCCTAACTAGAATGTGGCAGAAATGAGACATGTTCTTTGCTGAGCTCCACCACTGAAGATGACTTTTCGAAGAGAAAAGCAGATGGAAAATGAAAGCACCATAGAGCAGGGTGGTAGCCTTGCGCTTGCTCAGCACATGAGAACGTGATTTCAGGCTACACATCAACTGTTCAGAACAGATAAGAAATAATTTTGGATAGTACTTAGTATGCAACTAATCTGGTAAAGTTTCAGTTTTACTTTCTGGTAGTAATATAACTACCTAATAATTAATGTGGAATTCAGTGGGGATAAGGCAGGATGGTGACCTCATCTTCAAGTAAGATAATTCTGTTATAGTGCTTTGGTAAAACTGGCATCTGACTCAAAGTTATTAATAATATCATGAACATTACATTTATATTAACCCTTAATTGTTACAGATCCTGATTATCTATAGCAATTACCAGTGTTTGGTATTTTTCTAGATAATCTGAGCAATTGTGAGAAAAACATCCTCTCCTGTCAAGTTATTGCCATTAATTGAAGTTTTATATCTTACTTAGTATTATGTTTGCAATTTATTTTGTTTTTATATTAATATAAGAAATACATGACAAAGGATGTCCCTCTGGCCCAGTTAGTGTAACCAGAGACTGCTTGGTCCTTCCCAGCTGCCCAGACCTGAATAATCACACAGAAACTATATTAATTACAACACTCCTTGGCTAATAGTTTAGGCGTATTCCTAGCTAGCATTTACATCTTAAATTAACCCATTTCTATTAATCTATGTATCACCATGAGGCTATAGCCTACCAGTAAGATTCTGGCAACCTTCTCCTTTGGCAGCTACATGACATCTCTCTGACTCCACCTACTTTCTCTCTAAATCTTCTTCAGCCTGGCTACATTCTGCCCTGCCATAGGCCAAAGCAGCTTCTTTATTAACCAATGGTAATAAAACATAGTCATAGCATACAGAGGGGAAATCCCATATCAGCTCCCCTTTTCTGTCTAAATAAAAAGGAAGGTTTTAATTTTAACATAGTAAAATTACATATACAAAACAGTTATCAAGAAAAAATTATAGTTACAATATTTAGTCCATTTACATTTGGCAAATTAAGGATAATACTCTATCATGTATCCTATCTGTAAGAGTCTAAAGTTTCATATCTAATTTATCTTTTAACATAACTATAGAAAACTATAGCTATAACTGTGTTCAACTCCATCAAAGACCCCAGAAGGATACAATATTACCTAAGTAAACAGGAAGTGCATTGTAAGCAACTTCCAAAACTCTAGAATTGACAGAGACATCTCACTGCCTGGACAGTCATCTAAAGTTCTTCTGTAACATTGGAGCATCCATCTTCAGTCTAAAGGTCTGTAGTATCTGGTAGACTTTTTCATGAAGCAGGAAATTTGAAAGACTGTTTTGACTATATTGGCAGTTAGTCAGTAACTTTCTTCTGTGTCCTGCAGAATGTTTGACAGATTCTTTCATGAAGGAGGAACCCTGAAGTAACATCCTGTCTTTTGGAAAGTTCAGCAGTCACTTTTCTGTGTGCCCTACATGTCCAGTTCATACAGCATACCACAAAGCAGAATAGGCAAGAGAAGTTCTTGCCCAAATGGCTAGACTCATCACACTGAAGGCAAATTCCATAACAAGTTTCTTCAATGCCCATTACCTCTCTGAAGTAATTGGTGCTGCCAGAAGCAGACATGTCTCACTGTTGAGAAAAGTCTAAGTTCTTAAAACATTTTAAATGCCATATTCTTTAGGTCTTTGAAAGGTTTGAAGAATACCTATCCATCTGACACATATCTCCGTACATCTAGAAAACCTAACTAACATGGTATAGTTTGGCTATTATAGATTACTATCTATTAATCCATAATTTTATTATACAAACACATACTACCTTAAACAAGAATAGAAATATACATATAACAAAATTGACTTTAAATTTGTATCAATATATTAAAATCCATACCAATGTAAAGTATTAATTTCTATATCATATTCTCCTTTAAATAAAAACAAACATTTATAAAAATCATTTTGAGAATTTGGGCATTGTTTTCTCCAAACTGCTTCCTGCTGTTTGTTGGGTGAAGTAATTTTTAGGGTTTGCCAAGACCTTTCAGGGGGTCTTGCTCCATCAAACCACATTAGCCTGGAAGGAATCCACAGTTTCTCATCTTCTGTGTAAACAAAAGCTGAACTTCTTTTCCAAAGTAACATATCCTTAGACTCAAATTTTGAAGTCAAGAAACCTTTCAAATATATATGTTGGTTTAACTTAGTAGCCTGTACAATGAAATGTCTCTGTAGTTAGCTCATTCACAGTCAAAAAATTCAAAGGAAACACAATAATATACACAATCCAGACTCTCTGTGTATTTTCCATCTTTATGTGACTTATTTTTTTACTCTATTACTTTTTAATATTTATTTTATTATCATTACTCTTTTAATCTATGATTTTCTTACTCTTGTCTATATTCTTTTTCCTCTCTCTCCCAAGCCTATGTATATTTTTAAACACACTGTGACTCATTCAGAGGTCTATTTTTGTCTGAATCTGTCTTTATTGTGTATCTGTAATCATTTTCTGACCTGGAGCACCTTTTTTTTTTAAATGCTAAGTGGCTGTGGTTAAAACCAACTCCACATCCCTGCCTGTGGCTCCACCCTATCCAACATGGCAAAGATATATTCACCACCTCTGCTAGCCATGCTTACCACTCCAGCTCCAGGGATGCAGTGGGTCTATGTCACCATTAAGACCTAGTAGCACACAGTTCACAAACCTCACTTAAGTACAGGAACTTCCAAAAGAGCCAGAGTTAGTGCTGCCAGCATGAACCAGGAAGCCATCTCTTAAAGAAGCCATGCAGTTTTTCCTGCTAATTCTGAGTCAGGAAGCCTTCTCCTAAAGGAGTCGTGCCTCTGCTCAAAGCCAGCAAACAGAGTCTATCTGAAAATATGCGACTATCTAGAAGCTGTGCTTGGCTCCCATTTTTGTGGGTCTAGAGGTCCTCTTTTGTTTTCTTTTTCAGCTTTTTTAGGTTTTATGTGGATCCATGGCCCAGATGGCAGGCACCATTTAGTAGGCAGAACTGCTCATTCATTCTCTGCTGCCCAGACCTGAATAATCACATAGAAACTATATTAATTACAACACTGCTTGGCTAATAGTTTAGGCATATTCCTAGCTAGCTCTTATACCTTAAATTAACCCATTTCTATTAATCTGTCTATCACTATGAGGCTGTGGCCTACCAGTAAGTTTCTAGCATCCTTTTCCTTCGGCAGCTACATGATGTCTCTCTGACTCTACTTACTCTCTATATATCTTCTCCAGACTGACTATAATCTGCCCTGCTATAGGCCAAACCAGATTCTTTATTAGCCAATAGTAATAAAACATAATCATAGCATACAGAGGAGAATTCCACATCAAGTTAATGTTGGTCTAGCATGTATGAGGTTCTGGCTTGGATTTCTAGCACATAGACTAGGTGTGGTAATTCATGTTTTAGATGAAGACATGAGGGTAACATCCCTACAGTGAGATTAAGGCCATAACAGGCAGAGGCAGCAGAGAGTCCTTTGTTATACATGAATATACTCTGAGAAATCACTGTCTATAAGCCAAGAAGAGAAGCTACTGCAGGCACTGAATCTGCAGACACCTTGACCTCATATGTCCCGTCCTCCAGATGAGATGTGAAAAAGTCCTGTCAAGCCACTTGCTCTACAGTATTTTGTTATGGTAACCAAAACCCACAATGGCTGAGATCCCATTCTTCTATGTGCTTTTTGTATTCCTACCAACATAAACATTATACTTCCTAATCTTGGTCCCAGCCATCAGCTCCAAATTATACAGGTTAATAAAAGCTCAGAGCAAGAACTCCTAAGTCTCCTGAAATGATTTCAATTAAGTGAGATTGGCTTTTGAAAGGCATTAAAATGTACTGGCATAAAAAGAAGAAAATGATGTCTTTTCACTTAATTGTTACAGTCCCTTCATTTATGTCCTGCCCACATAATTCCCAACTAATAATAGCCTATTTTACTCAGCGTGAGCAAAGAATGCAGGGTGCTGTAATTCACGTGTGTTATTTTGTTGCACATGTCTGCAAACTATAATTAGTAGATATCTTCTTCAAACATCAAGTTTAACATTTTTGAGCATTTTTTTCTTGCCCTGCTTACAGAAAATTCAAGGGCAGGCAGCTTAGAAAAACATTTAAAAAGGGAAAAAAAGAAAAAGAAAGAGAGAAAGAAAAAACAAACCCTGTTTTATCTTACAATCACGATTTTATTTTGCTCATCCTTTTAAAGCTATGTGACTTGAAGCAAAGAATTCACCCCTCATGGAAACAGCAAAGAACACACATGGAGAGGATGACATCAGGAGACATTTACATTAGGTATACCTGAGAAGGAATTCACTGAGGGCTGGGGATCTGGCTCAGTGAGTAATAGCACTCGCTTTGCAAGCCTGAGAACCTGACTTCAGATTTCCAATATCTACATAAAAAGTTGGTCAAAGATACACACTCATGGGTACAGACACAGGTAAATTCTAAGGGCTAACTATTGAACCATCCTAAATGAAACGGTGAGCCTCCAATTCAGGGAAAGACCCTGTCTCAGAACAGAGAACCACAGGGAAACTATCCAACATCATTTTCTGGCATATGCATGGGAGTGTGTACCCATATACTCACGTGCATGCACTAAACACACACCCACACCACAAACACACATGCACACATGTGAACAAATACACACTACACAAACACATGTAAACACACACACTACATACATATATCATTAGATGTGAAGACATGAAAATCATTGGTGACTTTGACAAGAGTTGTTTTATTATCATGAATACAGAAGCACAACTGAAGTGGGTAAAAAAAAATCCTTCTGGCACCTACATACACTGGACTATCCTACAAACCTCAAAGAGATTAAGTTACATCTGTAACTACAATATTAGAACTGTGTCTGTGAGAAAAGCAAGCTAGTTGCCAAACAACATGATTTCATGTTTGCATAAGTTAAATTACTAATGTATAGAAATGTGTGTATCCATAGACAGCTTTGTTGTGTATCTGTAAGTGCATAAGTGTCTAAAGTCCAAACATTTTGGATCCCAAGTCTCATCTACTCAGCTCATCTCTGATTTCAGGCAAAGGTGTGGTAGATGATTCCACACAAGCTCTGGCTTGTACTGCTGACACTGAACCAAAAGAGCTCCCTGTGGTTTCTCCACACTACATGTTATGGTCTTCCAAAGGAACCCACCTAGCCTTGCATACAAGAGCCACGTAGGACAGAATAGGGACCACTATTTGTAAAGGACTGTGATAAAGTAGTCCCACATTAGCTCAGAATGCAGTATAATAAAGGATTATTTATTTAGAGGTAGACTCACAGATCAATAGTGCTCTATACAAGTGGAGAACAGGAACCAAACCCAGCAGCCAAAAGAGAGAACGCACACTTCTATATGAGCTTACTCACACTTGTAATAATAGTGAAAACAGAGTGAATACTTGTGAGTTATCATTTATAGACAATTTACATTGGTATAGATTCTTATATGTTTATATATGTTATATTATAACATAATATATATTATATATTTCTGTTTACAATATTTGTACACCTATGCAAAGTTATTTTGTCATATTGTGTGCGTGCATGTTTCTACCTCTGCTTAAGACAGTTTTATATTGATACAATTTTAGGATATGTTTATCATATTGCACTCTACATTTCTACCTCTGATGAAGATACTTATACATTGTTTACATTTTGAGGTCATGCTCCTCGTTTGCTGCACAGTTGTTTAAAGAATGTCTGATATTCTAATATGAAGTCTTAGTCTTTTAGCTATAAAGTTATTAAAAATTATAGGTCAATAGTCGTCCATGTTTGCCATACTTATAGTTAGAATAATCAGGTTCTTTAGATACATAGAGACTGTATTCCACATAGATAGGTAATCTTCAACCACTTCAAAGAACTATAAAATATGACATTTAAATAACAGGGTTCTGTTGATATGAGACATGACTACTGACAGCATTGATCTATTCTTGAGAGAATGTTGAGCACCAAAGACGCTCCACTTGGAGCTTGTTTTATTCTTGGCAAAACTGGCCTTTGGGCAAAGAACTGCCGGTGCCTCGACCACTGACAAAATGTATGGTGTCTGGACTGGACAAGCAGGATACAAAAAGATAAAAAAGACTGCCAAACCTTGCCAAGACAGGGTAAGATGGTTTTGTAAATTTTCCTGCCTCTGAAAAATGGTCTGTCAGTTAAAATAGTCTTTAGCAAAGTTGGCTGCTCCAATGTTGTAAACGAGACTTTGGGTGATTGCCCAGGTATCCAGTTGTCTCTGTCATTTATTGCACATTTTGAAAGTTGCTTGGTTGCACTTCCTATTTACTCAAGTAATATTATTTCCCTTCTCAAGTCTTTGATGGGCTTAAAGACTAGATAATCATAGTTACTTTCTTCTCATGACTTAGCCAAGCCATTTCTAATACATTTAGGAAATTAGGACAATTAGTAAAACTTTAAACATATGTTTCTTGCTTAATATTGTTTATGCTGGTTGTAATTCTAATTTCTTATACTTGATATCTGTTCTTATTGTATATAGATTTAGATTGGGTTTGAAACTCTTATTTATACAAAATGGGGAGGTACTGGGGGAATTCCTTCAACCAATGGCCTTTGAGATGCTAGACCACTTTGGGCATGGTCTTGGGTATTACAAAAACAGATGTAGAAGTGTGTACTCTCCCTCTTGACTGCTGGATTTGGTTCCTGTTCCCTGCCTGTGAAGATAACTGTGATCTGTAAGTCCACACCTAAATAAAGAACCCTTTATTATAATCCATTCTAAGCTATTGTGGGACTACTTTACTGCAATCCTCTACAACTATTAGAAACAGTACCTAACTGCTGGACAGAGGGCCTAATGGGTAAATTTGCTAGCACACTCCAGCAACCTTTAAATGGACAGGTTCAGGGGCTATTTCTTTTATTAACTATGATAAAATATTCAGTAAATAAGCATACTATTTTTAACCATTTTCAATGCAAAATTCAATAGCATTAAATACACTCATGATCTTATATAATCATCACCAGTATCTATTTTCAGAACTTTCATATCTTCCCCAATATAAACTGTATGTTAAAATTGGTACTCGTAAGCCAATAGTTCTAGTTCTCCCTATGGTCCCTGCTAACCTCTATTATACTTTCTGTGTTTATATAGGTAATTATTCTATATAATAAATCCAGGTGTGGTAGTGTATCCCAGTATCTGGGAGGTTGGGAGGAATGTGTTGGGTCCAGGGTGCCACGCAAAGATGAGAACACTACCAAGTCTAATAAACCAGAAGTAAACTTTATTCCAGAAACCAGATCCTAGGAAAACCAGAAGCAAACTTAAAAATAAAAATAAAAAATAAAAAGAAACACCGCAGGGCACAGAAGCTTATCAGCTAGCTGAGACCACAGTGGAGATGGTATTTGTTAGGCTGTGGCAAAAGGCCAATTTCTGAACCCACTTTTTATAGTAGGGGTACCAAGCATTTAGCTCTGAACAAAGGAATTTTTACAATCTTGCCCTGACCCTTGGGTTAGTCAGCAGAGACCCTAAGGAGGGGAGTGGGTTCTAATGTCAATGGGTAACTAGGCAACCATCATGAAATATGTTTCAGAGGAGATTAGAGCAAAAGTCACTAATTGCAAGAAAGCAGATGTCTTTAGCAATTAGTCAGAAAAGGGACTGCAAGTAATACTAGAAGGTTAATAAACTAGAATTAACTGGTTCTTAGGCTGAGAACTTAGAAGACAGCAGAAAGCTTTTCACACTATCTCAAGGTAAAACTCAGATACTGACTGCCATACTTTACAACTCCATTATCAGAGCTCATAATTAAACCATTGTATTTGTCCACTGTCTCCTGGTACCTCCAGGTATATACTGGAGTCCCATGCCTCCCCTTTGGTGGCACCAATTGTCCATAACAGAGACAGTGTCTAACCCAGAGGTCACATATCTCTGTCTCCTAAAGGTTAACTCAGTTCACATTTGTCATTTATCAGGGATGGCCAGGACACTACTCTCAATTTGCAGGGAGAAGCTCTGGCCTTGTAAATAAAACAGCCAGTTGTAAAATGAAATGACTTAAGCTAATGGAGGCTTCCCAAGCATCTGAGAAAATAGCTCACTGTGAATGACTGATCCTTAATCTGCTGAGAAAGCTGCTGATAGTCTGTTTTCATTTTCCTAGACTTATAACTTTATATTTCTTTATTTTTACATTCTTATTTTTAGAATCTACATTTTTATTTTCTTATTCTTGAACTCTTCAGAACGAAGACTTTTAAGCTAGCCTAGGATACATTGTAAGTTCCTGAGTAGAAAATAAAAAGTAAGCAAAGTGAAATCATTCATTCTTTTTCCTATTTACTCTGGTTTAAGATGGAAAGACATATTTGTATCTGGAAGGTCCCTTGTGTTAATAGCTCAGTCTTTATCATGGAATGACTGGAAGAGAAAAGCATCCTGAGGCAGTGGGGCCTAATTGGAGGAAGTGTGTCACTGAGGACGTGCTTTTGAAGGGAACCTGAGACACTCATCTAGACATCTGTCTTTTTGGCTTCCTGACTTTCCTGTGCTTGGCATCTTCATCTGCCATGAACTCCCACCATATTGCCCTGCCTTCCCGCAGGCCCAAAAGCAATAGGCCAACTGATATTGACTAAAGCCTCCAAAGTCTCTTTTTGAGTTGATCGTCTCATGCATTTTTATAGCAGCAGAGATCTCCTGACATTCTTAATTTGCCAAGCACAACCTTTTGAAGTCCATTCTTTTTGTAGCACATATCAACATTTTGTTCTCTTTTGTTCCACTGTGGGGTAAACCACCTTTTCTTTACACAGTCAGTAGTGGATGGATATTTATGTTGTCTCTAGCTTTGGGGTGTTGGGAATAATCCGCCATGAGCACTGACGCACACGCGTCTACTCACATTTGTGTTCCTAATAGCATTCAGTGATTTAGGGTCTATAATTAGCAGTGAAATGCTGGTTCATACTATAACTCGAAGTTTAATGTTTTGAGTAATACCAAACTGCATCCTTCTTCTGGGTCTTGGAAAGGAGCCTCCAGATTTTGACTATATGACCACATGTGGACACCTCATTTGTTCTGTCTGCTCCCTATGATTTTCCTCGTTGCCTAGCTACAAGGATATTCACCTTTGCAGGGCAAGTTCCGGACCTAGGAAATTAACCTAGTGAGACCCGCAGGCCCCAGGCTTTAGAAGCAATTAGCATTTCCTTTGTAAGTTAACAGTCACAGACCCTCAGTATTTCCTTATCAGCTAGGGATGTCTCCAGACCTGACATTGCAGCAGACCTGACTTTCCAGAATCCTGCCTTTCCCCTTGCCCTTTTGCTATAAAATGCTCCTGAGAAAAATAAAGTTTGCAGCTTGATCACAAAGCCAGACTTGCTGTCATTTCTCGTGTCTCTTGCCCCTTCATTCTTCCCCTCCAGGGTGAATTCGGTTCTGTTCTGCCCTGCTGGTCAGGCCACCCAGGTGGGACAATGCCTGCCTGTGATAGTCACCTCAGGGAGTTAGGATCTGAAGAGAGACATTCAGTTTTCACACTTTGTAAATAAGTCAGCACCAGCACCTCCTTCTGCTCCTGTACACAAACAGCTGCTTTAATCCACAGAAACACACCGTGAAAACAAGTTGTAGACCTTTCAAGACTGAATCTTTTTTTCTTAAGAACATTAAATTCTTGACTTGAGATGATGCTGTTGTCTTGGGTTTAGATCCCTGAGACATCTAATTCATATCAAGTTTAAATTTCAATTGGCCTCATAACAACCCATCTTTCAGGTAAGTAGATCGTTATTAGACCCCATTGTAAATGGAAATTGAGGCACCAGGACATTAAGTCACTGCTTCCAGGTCCTGCAGACAGTGAGTGACAGAGAAGATTTGGAGTCAGCATTCTTCAGTACTCTTTTAAGTGGTTACCTGGGATTGGTGCTGTTGTGTTTTTTTTAAAAGAAGGGGTGACCCAGAAGCTTGCTGCAGCTTGCTGCAGGTCCCCAGACCACGCCGTCTCTGTGGTGGGCGGGCGGCCACGCGGCTAGTCTCCGGGTCCCCATATGGGCTGTGCAGCGGTACGGACGGACCAAAGAGAGCTGGGTAGGCGCACTATGCAGAGTTAAACATTTATTAGATGGGTGATGGAGGAAAAAGGAGAGAGAGGAGATAGAGAGAGACAGAGAGAGACAGGGAGATAGAGGGGAGAGAAGCAGCTGCTGCTCCCGTGAGAGCGGAAGAGGAAGAGAGGCAGAGAGTTAGGGTCAGAGGCTGGAAGCTGGGAGTGGGCGTGGCCAATAAGAGGCCAGATACTACAGGTACTCCCTCAGTTCTAGGGACATGCTGGGCTGTCTTTGTCCTCTGGAATTGTCTACAGTTTAGAAACAGAGTGATGAATGTGGCAGGGCTGCTCAGTCACCTCTCTCCATTGACAAAATCAAGGTTCCATTGGGGGAATGGTACCACCCACAATAGACAGGTCTAACCTATCCACCTCAGTTAAAGTAATGAAGAGAATCCTCTATAGGGATGCCCAAGAGACCTGCCACCAGGTATTTCTAGATTCGGCCACGTTAACAGTTGACACTGACCATGCTGGCTCTGCATGCTCCTAGCAACTAAGTGCTTTGCTGTTATCTCTTGCAGAGATTTAGTTTCAAGACTAGGTTTATGCAAAGGAAAAGGGATATTTTTCTTATCATTTTAATTGGGATTACTATCAGTATAACTATACACTAAATGAAATAAGAGGAACAAAAAACTGGGGCAATTCTGAACTGTTATTATTTGAAGCAGATGTGGCTATATAACTGGAAAACTCCGGAATATGCACTGGAAAAGGTCATATAAAACAGTAAGGAAAATTAACAAAATAGATAAAACTACTTTTTTCTGTACAGAGTAACACCCAACTTCAAAAATAACATGTACACCCAGAAATAAACTAAACAGAATTATGTGAAAAGAGCTTTCTAATACTTGAAATTAAAGATTTAATATCATAAAGATAGATTTTATTTTATTTTATTTTGGTTTTTCAAGACAGACTTTCTCTGTGTAACAGTCCTGGCTGGATGGGAACTCACTGTGTAGACCAGGCTGGTCTTGAACTCACAGAGATCGACCTGTCTCTGCCTCCCAAGTGCTGGAATTAAAGGCATGCACCACCACCACCCAGCAAAGATAGTATTTCTATGAAATTACTCATTAATGACACCAGACCCATGTTTTGCCCTAAACAAGAAGATTCTGACTTGTTTGTTTGCTTGCTTGCTATTTGTTTTGAAAAATGAGCCAGAATAGCTGAGAAAAATTCTTAGAAATTTTCTAAATAAATAATACTAATTAATTAAATAAAACTATGATTAATAATAGGGATAAGTGATCTATATGCAGTATACGGGTATATATTCATATGTACCTTTATATCTCTGATTAACTGGATCTGGCCACTTTTCATGAAAAGACAGATGAGTGTTACAGAATGAGGAGTCTAGAAATAGACAAAGACACATATGGGAATTTAGAATATGATAAAGGTGGCATTTTAATTGGGAGATAAAGAACACTAGCAGAGTCCACTGAGAAGAAACACAAGGAACTTCACAGAGGGTGGGACTGTATAAAGCGGGGTAGAGGGGATGTTTCACCTACCAGAAAAGCAAAATACATGGCTATTTGTAGCACACTGGAAGATGAGAATCTTAGAAAACAGACACCATCAAATAAGATAGAGGAGGTATATATTGCAGAACACTTTGGGAGCAATTTGATAATCATTACCGAAGCTTAGATATAGAAATCTCTAGAAAAATATCCTACATGTTTGTTTACACATCTGCAGACTTAGAATGATGGCTTTGTAGCATATGTATAACACAAAATACCAAAGCACAATTAAATTTAACTAGCAGGACTTTAGTTATGAGTATCTAGTAGTAAATTATGAATCTGTTGAAAAATATAAGCCTATACTGACAGTTCTGAAATGATCTCCTGAACACATTTCATGCAGAAAAAAAAAAACAAAAAAGAAAACAAGCAATAAAATAGTGGAGCTGTAATATTCTAATCATTTAGAAGAATGAAAGGAAACATGTGTGCACATGCAGATAATATGAAATTCATATAGGATAGCTCTTAAAGGCTACCCCCCCAAAGAACAATAACAGCAAAAACAAAATAAAAGCAAACAACAAAAATAACCCAAATATGTAACAATGGTAGTTTATAAGGAAGTGGGTTCCAAACAGAGATCCCAGGGAGAACGGCTTCTTCACTATGCCTGGGTAATACAGAAGAGCTGGCCCTGAAGGTGTAGGTGAGGGACAACCAAGTGGGAGAGCTGGCCAGACCCCTCTGTTCATTGCTACAAGTGTTGAACTAACCAGGGCAATGCAGGAAAGCTCACTGTGGTGGTGAGAGCAAGGGAGAGCTGGCGGGCTGCCCAACCCTGCAACTACCCAGGCCCAGAACCAGGATTATGAGTGGGCCTACTCCAACATCCACCCCGTCTGTGATCTGCTGGAGCGCATGAAGGGACCAGTCCTGCAGACACAAATCTCCAGGATCTCCACGACACACAGGATTCCCAAGAGGATTTCCAGTGAAGGCCCGGTATCAGCAGTGTAACAGAAACCAGAGGCCTTGAATCAGACAGTAAGTCTTTGCACTGAATGCTTGCAAGTAAAGATAAATAGATAAAAGGGTAAACTGCGTGGCTCACTGTGTGACACTAAAACTTCCATGACGAGATTGATTTTTCTTCTTCCTCTTCTTCTTCTTCTCCTTCTTCTTCTTCTCTTTATTTTATTTACAGGGGGATGGCAGTGCTGCAAGGTCAGAGGGCAGATACAAAGGGACAGGGAAATGAATGGGATGGAGATGCATGATGTAAAAGACACAAAGACTAAATAAAAAGAAAGTTAAAAACAAAAACAGGGATCCCCCAGTGCATTATCTAGTCTCCAGTAACCCCTTTATGAGATCCCAAATTTTAGCTAATCCTGTGGCTTCTTGTAACAAAAACTTTCATGACAATCAAGTATGACTTATTTCTGAGCAATGGTTATTTTAAATGGGGGGGGCTCTGCCTTTCTTCCCCCCAGTCTTCCTGTTAGCCAGATTATAGACCTTCATGTCTACAGGAACTGTGAAAGAATGCTCACGTTTGACCGTGGCAAAGCCACGGGGTAACAGTAGCTTCATCATGTCAACCTCTGGCTACTCACCCCCTAGAAATCAATGTCTAGGTTGTATGAATAATTAGTACATGGGTTTTTTTTTGTCATGTGTTGCCAAAGCTAACCCTGATTTCCTCAGGAAAGGAGCCAAGCAAGGACAAGAGAAGGCAGACAACGCCCCTCCCACTGAGCACACTTTGTAGTTTAAAATGTGGACATTTATGAGCATTCTGAATAAAGAACTCTTCTTAAGTTTCACTAGCCTTGCAGGGACTGTCAGGAACATCTTCATCCACTAAGATTATCACAGTTTCTGGTAGTTATTCACTTAAAAAGCCTAAAAGCCCACGTGACAGACCAGATAGTTTCTTACTGAGTATTCTGGCTGTGATAGTCTATGAAAAGAACAGGTGGGTGGGTGTGCAGTGGGCAGAGACAGGGATGGGGGGGCTGCAACATCCAGCACACCCCAGTCTCCGCTGGAGTCTTCCTAATTACAGACACTGGGAGGCTAGGGCTTTTTATACCAACATAAATTAAGCTGTTTGTTGCTAGATCGATTCTTAGCTGGATTCATTCCAATGCTCTGCTAGGAGAAGCAACTCTTTTATTTAATTTAGGATGTTCTGGAAAGACTGCCAAACATCAAGGACCCAGAAACATTCTCTGAGAGAAGGAGAGCTACACAGTCAGGTGTGTGTTATCTCTTAGTTCTCAACTCTAATTTATGAATGTGTTCTTAAGAGACTCAAATAGAGAGAGGACTTATTTGGCTCAGGTGACCCAAGACCATGATTCAGAACCACTATTTTGTTTTGTTTTGGTTTTTTACATTAGCCAACAAAGGCAAGCAAGGGAGTTTGGGAATGTTGACCAGCGTGCTGGAGCACAGGAGTCCTATGACTTTCTTTTATATGCACTGAGATAAATTCTTCTTATATTCTCATTGTGTGCTAGGGACTTTCAATCATAGTTCAACACGGGAATCATCCTAGGGGACATTAATTAATATACATTCTTGGACTTCTTAGTTCAAAAACTCCAATTCTACACCTTAATTAAAGCCTAAGTCATTTTTCCCCCAAAGTTGCCCTAATGATTTGAATCAAATCAGCATTTTTTCTTAGTCAATGTGCGTTAAATTTCTTGTCAGAAACAGGGTAATAGGCACTCAGTTTTGTCTCTTGGCTTTGGGATTATATACACCAGATGTATCTTGCAATGCCTTTCAACAAAACTCAGACACAGCATGCTTATATCACTGTTTGATTCTGCTTTGCTTCTCCTCAGTTGATTTCTCTCTTCTCCTTAGTCCACTATTCCTCTAGGATTTCCTCTGCATGTCTTACCCAATGCTTCTCTCTTATAGCTTCATGTATTGCCTCCTGGGGGACACCCACAAGAATTCACATTGTTGCATGCTACACAGTTTCCCATGTTTATATGGCCTCCTGTGCTTTCACTTGAGATCTTGTTGGATGCATCCATAACGCCACACCTCTTGCAGTCAGTCATCATATCCATAAATAATGACAGTGACAAGCCTGTGATCATAATTACTTGGGACGCTGAGGTGAGGAGCGTTCAAGGTTTTTCTGAACTACAGACTGACTTGAAGACCAGCCTCGCTATCTTAGCAAGACTCTGTCTCAAAATAAAAAGTGAAAAAAAAAAAACACTAGGAATATGACTTAGTCATGGAGTGCTAGAGAATGCTTGCCTAGTAAGAACAAGTCCAAAGGTTCAAACTAGACACATTCACCAGCAGTTCAAACCCTGGTACTGAAGAAGATAGATACATATATGTATATATATATATATATATATATGTGTGTGTGTGTGTGTGTGTGTGTGTGTGTGTGTGTGTGTGTATGTATATATGTATATGTATGTATGATAGATGGATGGATGGACGGACAGACAAACAGATAGATTGAATGGCGGGGAAGAGAATGATTCATTCATTATAGAAAACGTTGAAGTCTGCCGCCGGTGGGAGCAGGAGTCAGCTACATGAACCATGTCCACAACAGCCTCTGAGTACTTTCTTGGCAAAAGACTAATTTAGATTCTAGGGAAACAATTGCTAGGCAGTTTTTTGAGGTTAGGGCGCACTGTGGCTTTTTAAAAACAAAGTCCAAAACAGTTTAGACTCTTGCATCCTTGAGCTTTCACTATGTGAGGTCTTACCAACTATTAAGATAGCCTCAAGGAGTCTTTACTTTTGATCCACTACAAAGTTCTTGGATTTTTTTTTTCAATGATTCCAATGTCTTTAGCAGTCATAGCCACCTGGCTAAACTTTAAGTGCATCCTTTCGTGCACAAATGGCTAGGTTTTCATTTACTTTTATTTCACTTTTCAGTCCTCGTTCTCTCCATAAATCTGGATAAAGCAGCCAGCAATGCTCACGCCACTGCCTGAACGCTCTGCTTCGTTGAGATTTCCTCAGCCACACAATCCTACCCGCCACCTTTAAATCAGCCTCCCACAGAAGACTCATGATCATTAGCCAGAATGTAGCATAAATGGCCTCTAGCATGAATCCAGCCGTCAGCAGAATTCTCATTTCTGATTCTTCAATAATGTTGCTGACTGTCCTCATTCCTATCAGCAGTCTGGTCTCCTAAGTCACCACCAGAGTTCCCCAGTGTTCTCCATTCACCACATACTAAGGTTTTTCTATTCTTCTACTTCTCCATATTCTTTTCCAGAATCCTGCCTCTCTGAACCACATTATCACATTGAATCACAATGATCCCACTTTCCTGTTTCCTTCAGCTTTCGTATACCTAAGATAAATACCTAAGATAAACAACTTAACGAGAGGAAAATTTAATCTGGGCTCATAGTTTAGGTCATGGTTTCTTTGTCAATTGCTCGGGAGCCTGTGGTGAGGCATGATGGGGAGCGTGTGATGGAGGAGGCTTTTCATCTCAGAGTGACTGGGAAGCAAAGGAAGAGAAGGAGATTGGACTCCCAATATCCCTTTCAAAGGCACAGCCTCAATGACTTAGCTTTCTTCCACTGAGGCACACCTCCCACATTTGGGGAACAAGCCTTTAAAGTGAAGTCTTTGGGGGACATTTAAGATCCAAACCACAACACAAAATTCCCTAACTGTAACCATTGAAAAGAAAAAGAATCAACAGCCAGGCCACAATCAATGAGTTCCTCCAGTGCCCATGTTTCTACCCTTAAATATTTTCTTCCTAAATCTCTCTGGAAAAAAAAATAATTCTAGCAAAGAATGTGAAAGCCATACTGGAACACCTGTTACTACAGAATAAAGAAAGCAATTGAAGACCATCAAGGCTGTGTTGAATGTGCTCAGGAGCCGACACACATGAGCTACTCTTGGGACATAGAGAACCTGAGCTCCAAGGGCAGCACACCTTCAGTAGTGTATTTTAAAATGATATTTTTTAAAAAACCATACTTAAAATAAGCTAACTGTTTACATCTGAAAGATAACAGAAAACTATCATACCATCTGAAATCCAATGAAGGGTAAACATGGAGCCCTGGTCCAATGGCAAACTGTGGATAGCATTTGAACTTCAAAAAGTTGTTAAAAATTTTAGCAAAGCAAACAGGTCAAAGTGAACATTTGTATGATAGTATTAATGCATTATAATTTGGCTTACATATGATGATAATGATGTTATGGGTCCACTTAAAAAGAAAGACCTTAACTGATCATAGCAGCATACACGCAGGAGTCAGAAGCAGGGTTACTGTGAGGGTCAGGCTGAGCTACAGACTAATACTCTACAGTTAACAAATCATGATAAAATATCAAAGACTGGGATGTAATTCAATGGCAAAGAACTTGCCTAGCCTATCTCAAGTTAAAGAGTCAATCCTCTAACATAATTAGTTAACTAAATTATCTAATTTCCAGGACTTGCTTCAACATAATCTCAATGAGGGAATGAGTTGGGGACATGCAACTGAGAAGATCTTGACTATATATTGACAATTCTAAAGTTGAGTTGAATTATTAATAAATAAAGTTCATTGTAGTACTTTCTTTTGTGTTTATAATTTGTTAAAAGTTTTAAAACATCAGCATTAGGGACTTCCAAATACAATGGTAGATTAGAAGCTATCCCTGTACCACATAATAATAACTAATATTGAAGGATAGGAATGTAATTCAATGATAGAATGATAGGGTGCTGACCTCATATGTGATGGATGCTGAGTTCAATCCCAGCACTAATTAATTAATTCAAAATGGAAAACAAAGTAGTTATATTTAGCATAAAGAGAAAATTCAATCCCAAACACAGAAAGGGAAAACTTTCCAAGACTCAGAAAGGGAGGGACAGGACAGCTGAGAAAGTCCAGAGAAACAAAACAGAGACATGGCAGTAAGCGGATCTGAACATAACAGACACACCGATCCCTGGCAGGGGAGAGGCAGCAGATGCCTCATCTAAAAGTAAATCAAGCCGGGCAGTGGTGGCGCAAGCCTTTAATGCCGGCACTTGGGAGGTAGAGGTAGGTGGATCTCTGTGAGTTTGAGGCCAGCCTGGTCTACAAGAGCTAGTATAGGACAGGACAGGCTCCAAAGCTACAGAGAAACCCTGTCTCAGAAAAAGAAAAGTAAATCAAGAAGTCCCTGGCGAAAAGAGGTTAGCCGTGCTGCACACAGGACAAGCTGCCAGCTCCCACATGCCTCGGATTCCATTGCAGGTTTTGGAGAGGGTGACTCCTCCAGTGGATGGGGCAACACTACAGAGGAATCCCACTTAGTTATGTTCTCTGACTCAGAGGGCTGTGACTGTGGCTCGGTGCTGTCTTGAGAGCAAATCCATCGTATAAAACCAAGTTACCTTAAGGGCCTGAGAACAGAAAACAGTTACAAGTCGGGGAGCCTGAATTCAACCTGCCACAGCCTCTGGGTGAGAGATGGCTCTGGCTGGAAGACAGTTACCGGAAGTGGGAGAGCCAGATTCTAACAAGCTAAGACATGCAGACAGCAGGAGGTTCAAGCAAGGAAGCAAACATAAAGGTAGCCTCATTCTTGTTGTCTAGAAGCAGACTTCAACAGTGGAGAGTAATTCTAGAGTTTGATAGCCTGGAGCCTGGGGTCAACGGGTGGATCAGCCTCTACCTTAGAGGCAGCTAGCTATCATGAACTTTACCACCATACAGCCTAAGAACGCCTGTGTTTCTGCCACCCACAGGTGCATCTCTCCAGCAGGGTGATAAATGCTTACTGTGTTTTGAAACTACCAAGAGAGGTCTGCCTGTAGGACTCTCAGTGCACTGGGAGACACACCTGAGCCTTAGACATTCCGGAGGATATGAACTAGGAAATCCCGGGTGGGTTGGAGACTCTGCCCTGCCCACAGAACCCCCTTTGTAAGCAGACAAGAAGCGAGTTGAAGTGAGGGCAGCTGTGGCAGATACAATGTGTCCAATACAGGCTCAGCACCCGTATAAATCATAGGAAAGGCAGGAAATCACAAGACTCAGGACCAATATAAATCATAGGAAAGATTAAAAAAACACATTCAACTGGCCGCCAGCCCCACATATACCCGGCAGTTTCCAGTTCTCAAGGACCCTGAGCAAAGCTCCTCCAGCATTTCATTTCCCTCCAACCTTGTATTTTCGCTTTTCCTTTTCGCTACGATACTTTAGGCAGGGTTCTCTAGAGGAACAGTGTCATTAGAAAATCATATAGTAGAAGAAAGGATTCACTAGACTGGCTAGCATATGAAGGGCTAAGTTGTTAGACAAATGGCTGCCTAAGGATAGACAGTCTGAAAACCTGGCAACTGTTCAATTCTTAAAGCCAAATACCTCAGTAGTCCCAGGCTCCTACAGGAGCCCCAAAGAGTCAACAATCTTCAGTTCACATTGGAGGCGGAAGAAGTTTGAGTCTGATGCGAGCTGAAGAAGGTGACCATAGCAGCACCAATGATGAATACTAGACACATTCACCAGCAGGAAATAAAGGGGGTGTGGCAGTTTGAATAAGAATGGTCCCCATAGGCTCATATATTTAAATGCTTTGTCATCAGGGAATGAGTGGCACTATTTGAGAAGGATTAGGAGGTGTGGCCTTATTGGAGTAAATGTGGCCTTATTGGAGGAAATGTCACTGGGGCTGGACTTCAGGGTTTCAAAAGTTCAATCCAGCCCCAGTGTCTCTCTTT
This sequence comes from Ondatra zibethicus, assembly GCA_004026605.1. Classification (NCBI taxonomy): domain Eukaryota; kingdom Metazoa; phylum Chordata; class Mammalia; order Rodentia; family Cricetidae; genus Ondatra; species Ondatra zibethicus. The sequence continues at coordinate 5,423 of PVIU01003775.1, read as the reverse complement.
TCCTGCTGCCTGTGGATCCAGATATAGAACTCTTAATTACTTCTCCAGCAGTACGTCTGCCTGCATGCCACCATGCTCCTCACCATGACCATAATGGAATAAACCCCTGAAACTTTAAGCAAGTCCCAGTTAAATGCTTTTCTTTATAAGAATTGCTGTGGTCAGTGTCTCTTCACAGCAATAAAACATTGACTAAGACAGGACAACACTGCTTTTTCCTGGGACCTCTTTGTGTCTTAGTTACCTGTTGAAGGGTACTTCCCATTTGGGGAGAGGGTCTTCTCATTTAAGTTAATGCTTTCTAGAAATACTTCCAGAGATCCACCCAGAGGCTGGGTGGTTCTAGATCCTGTCAAATTGGCAATCAAGATTAACCATCACATGTTCACCTGCCTGCCAAGATATGCCTGCTGCTAAAATAGTGGCATGACAGTTATGGAGATTATCAACCACTGTCTGAGAGAATATGAGTCCTGCTCTACAGGATGGATTTTGAGCCTGGTACTGTAAACCTAGAGGAATCAAAGTCCCAAGCAGGGAGCCTGCTGTTGTTATGGTAAATAGGCATGCTGTCAAACTGCCTTCTAAATATTTGTTTTTCTAGCCGTAGATTTGTGTTGCTCCCAGATTTGATCAGGAGAGTTTCTCTTTTGGCTGTGGTAAGAGATAACATGGAGACTCATACCTGCTCAAAATGCCAAGTATGAATGACTGTGTATGCTCAGCTGTGGATGAGTCATCTTTACTAAACTCCTCCCATCCAAGGCTCAGGGAGCATTGTGGGAGAATGAGGGAAATGGAAGATGGAAAGGACTGAGAAATGCAGACTTCTGGGCACAAGGTGGCTTCAGCACACAGCAGCTCACTGTCACACTGGCTACCTGTTCACAGCTGCACTCAAAGAGCTCACTGAGTCCAATCCGTGTCTGTGTATAGTCTTGGGAATGGGCCTATCCCCAGGAGCATGGTCAACCTGCCAGGGTCACATCCTTGAAGAAAGTAAACTCTCCGTGTCCCAGAGGCTACCAATGCCAACAGCCCCTCCCCTTAGGTGAGTCTTCATGCCTTCCTCCCCTCCATTCTGGAATTCTGCCTTCATGGACAAAATTTCTTTCTTTGTTTCAGTATGTCAGTTTCTTTGATGAATTCCACGTCTGTGCTGCTGTTCATCCACATGTGGTTTTCGCATCCGTTTTACTTTCTTCTGTATGTTGCTGACTTTCTTCCATGGGTCCTGTCAGTTTCTTTACTTTGTTCATCCATGCCTTTGGTTTCTCTTTGAAGTCACTTATCATTTTTCATCGTAAACTCTTGAAACAATCCCCCAGTATGTCACCTCTCTTAGTATCTGTGACTACAGAAGCTGAGGCCCCCCAAAGCTGGGTGGTATAGAGAAGGGGGGATTCTGGGAAGGGTTGGAAGAAGGGTGAATATTATCAAGTACATACATACATTTTCAAAGAACCAATTTTTAAAACGAGGAAAAAGGTGTTTAACACATTTAGCTAGCCCTGAAGTGGAAATTCAAGTTGCTTTGAGATTCTATTTTACCCAGGTAGAATGGCTGTCGTGAAGAGAAATGCTGGCAAGGATACTAGGAAAGGAGAACTGTCAGACAGTGCTGTTGGGACAGAAATTGACTCAGCCACTGTGGAAATCAATAGAGGTTCTTCATACAAACTAAAATCAGGACTACCATATGGCCCGGCCTTACTACGCCTGCATGTATCGTCAAACAATCCCAGGCCAGCACACCACAGACATACTTGCTCCCTGCTAACTGTTGCACTATTCAAAATAGCCAGGACAGGGAACTACCCTGGTTGCCCATCAAGCAATAAGTTGACAAGGAAAATGCCCTACGTACGCACAATGGAATTTTATTCAACTATACAGAAAAGTGAGATAATTGCATTTTCAGGAAAATGGATGGAATGGGAGATCGCTGTGTTAAATCTGACTTGGGGAAATATCATGCTTTCTCTCATGTGGAGTTCAAATTTAAATATGTACTTACATAAAATTAGGAATGGGGACTGTACAGATAAAGGAAGAGGTCTCAAAAGGGGGAGGGAACAAGAGAGGATAATGGACTATATATGACACAGAAGCAGAGGGTGAGTATTTAGAAAGACAAACAAGAGGGCAAGATGGGGCCTGGAGAAGGAATAAGAACAAAACATAAAGATATATATATATATATATATATATAGAAAAGTAACTCAACTGTTGAGCAGTGGTGGTGCACAATTTTAACCTCAGCACTCAGGAGGCAGAGGCAGGTGGATCCCTGTGAGTTTAAGGCCAGCCTGGTCTACAGATGGAGTTCCAGGACAACCAAACCTACTTAGAGAAAACCCAGTCTTGGGGGGGAAATACAATTAAATGCATTATTTTACATACTAACCAAATCAATTTTTAAAATCAAAATAAATAAGTAAAATATCAGTATTTATTAAGGAGTAAAGTGAAAGCCAGCTGGTGGATTCACAGGATCTGGCCAAGTCCTTCCTTCTACACCCTCTCCTGTGGACTTATAAACACTCATGACCATACCTGACCTATGTGGGGCTTGAACCCAGGGCTTTGTCCTTGCAAGCCCTCTGCCAACTGACCTCCATCCCAGCCCTCCACTGCATAGTAATAACTATTTTTGTTATCAATATCAAATGTTATCACTCTGGGCAAACTTATTTCATCACCTACGAATTTAAAAGGCTCCTGATTTTGCTCACAAGTGTTAGAAGTAAAATAGCCCCAGCAATTTGTGTTGAATAAAATCAGGTATACAACCCATAAAACATTAAACCACCTAGATAGACCTCTGCTTGTTCCTGGTGGTAGTGTTGTGTTAAACATCAGCCAGCAGGCTTTCCTGCCCAAGTATTAGCCTCCCTCCAGTGTGCCCCTGATGAACCTCTGAAACCTCAGCATCTTTCTTCTTCCTGCTGCACTTCTGAGGCTTCAGTCAAACCTAAGCTTCTGGTAGTTTTGCTCCTGATTTACTGAATCCAGCACCACCTAGTACTTGTTAGATAGTAGGAGGAAAGAGGAAACCCAGCCAGAAAATGAAACAGGAGTTGTCTGGAAAATAGAGTCTAAATATAAAAGGCTTAAGTTATTTATTCACTGTAGGCCCGTATTTCTACATGGTATGGTGGTCAGAATCTCAGGCCATAGTTTGCACCGGCCACACAGGAGGTGATCGGTCACTTAGCCTGTCACCATCCCTAACAAAGGATCAGGATGTTGTTCTGCTCCTTCTTTGTAATTTGGTGGATGCCTGGGATAGAGATGTTAATTCAGCCTACATGACAGAGCTGGCATACGGAGCAGAAAGATAGGGAGACATGACAAAATGGGCATAGAAAGGTGTGGTCAAAGGTGTGGACGTGACTAGAGACATTGTCCTGGTTACCTGGGAAACAGAATGCTAATGAATTTCCCCCTCAGTTTATGTTTTGATATATAAGGCTGTTTGGAGAATAAACAGAGGAATTTTTCAGGATGTGAACTCAGGATTTCATGAGGGATCACTGAGAATCTCCCAATAAAGCCATGTGAGTTGTGTCTTTAATCCCATGCCCCCCCTCTGGTCCAGAGAAATAATTTAGGGTCCGAGCTGGCACTGGACCCTGACAATTCGTCTCTAGATATTTTAAAGGAAAGTTTGGTGTCACTTTTATAATGTTAGAATATTTGACCCCTCAGTTTGACAGGCATGCAATGGGATGCTGGACTGATAATTTTACAAGAAAGGCTTCATATATGGGAGGGATGTGTTGGCTACCCATCCACCTGGAGGTAAATCTCATTAGCAGAAAATGACTTAGAATGGGCAGAGCAGAGGCAATGAATACGTTGTTCTGTGTTCTGAAGGCCTCCAACAGCGTCAACAGGGAGAGAACACAGACCTGAAAAGACAGCAGGCCAGCATTGGGTTAATTGTTCTGGTTACTTCTAGGTATGAAAATATTGGAAGACAAAGGATTATGGGAAACATCTTGGTTTTCCCTTTCCAAAATACTCTTGGCAACTAAGTTGGTGTTCATGTAGAAGACATCTGCTTGTAGGAGATGGATGAGAAATGAAATAAGAATATAGCATAAACCGTCTGCCCCCCGACTCCATACTTTGCCAGCCACTACCAGTACATGTGGGTGTTGAATTGGTAGCAGTCCCGGATTTCCTAAAAGCAGAGATGGCTCTCAGATAAAAATGGCAACTTGGGGATACATTTAACTACCTTTTATTCCATGCAGGTTTCCTATTGAAAGGGCCTGTGAGATGCTCTAAGCAGAGAACCTCTTACAGCATTGGTGGTAACTGAGAAAGGGAGGAGTCTGCTGCATGCATAAGGATGGGACTGAGAAGAAAAGTCCTGTCACCCCAGGTTTCCATGAAGTCTGGACAGCAGATAGAAAGGGACTCAGCGAAATTTGGCTCTAGCCCTCAGTGGGGCCAAGGAAAAGTAAGCACATGACTTTACCCGCTGAATCACTCCACTATTGGCCCCACGATGAGGAGGGAGAACTCCACCTGGGGTCCTCCTAAAATCTTACATGGACTATGAAAGCTGAGCTGGGAAACCAGTAAAAATGTCCCCAACTCTTTCCAGATAAAGATAACTCTGTTAGAAATAAGATGGGCCCCTGCCCCAAAGAGCAACCACCCCACCTATGTTCAGAAAGAACTCACCGACCAAAGGCTTAGATCACTAGATTTCTGAACCAGAAAAATATACATTTTAATTCATGAGTACAGCAAGTTGAAGTATTTCCCTTTTGTCTTAGTTGGCCTACAACTTTAAATATGCAAAATCGCCATAAAATCTCAAACCATGAGTACTAGACAAGGCCTGGGCAAATGATAGGAAATAAGAGAAGAATGGATAAGGAAAATGTGGTCCATTTACACAATGGAGTATTACAAAGCAGAAAAAAATAACGACAGCTTGAATTTTGCAGGCAAATGGATGGAGCTAGAAAACAACATTTTGAGTGAGGTAATCCAGACCCAGAAAGACAATTATCACATGTACTCACTCATAAGGGTTTTTTTTTTCCATACATTGTTTTGTTTTATTTTTTCCATTCAAGAACATAATTAAAGATAAAAAAATTTTTTTCCTTTCTTCCCCTTCTCCCGGTCCCCTCCCACTACCCCCCACCCCTCCTCCCTCCCCCTTTTTCCTTGAAAGAGGGCATGGTGCCCTGCCCTGTTAGAAGTCCAAGGCCCACCCCCATACCTCCTGGCCTAGGAAGGAGTGCATTCAAAAAGACTCGGTTCTCAAAAAGTTAATATATGCAGAAGAGATAGGTCCTGGTGTCATTGTTTGTGGGTTCTCCATCTGCCAACTTTCGCCGCCACATTCAGAGAGTCTGGTTTGATCATATGCTCATTCAGTCCCAGGCCAGGTGGAT